>JBBPDH010102025.1:0-20303 GCA_037974565.1 Clupeocharax schoutedeni | reverse complement strand
ATTGCGTTAAAAATATTAACGCGTTATTTTTTTCTGTGATTAATTAATCTAATTAACACGTTAACTTCCCAGCCCTACAAAAATCCCATCGCTCATGGCCTCACTTGCTACTGAGTCTTTGTGTGAAGTGGTTCATCCTTCACCAAACCCAGCTGATAATTTGGTAAAGGTTCCCAAGTTTATCTCTTGGGTTGCCCTGTTCTCCCCTGCACTTTCAGAGATTTTGTCCCTAGAAACTTTCACCCCTAAGGCATCTCTGCTCTTCTTAAATACTTGATTTTTCCAAGATTTAATTTATATCTTTAAGAAAAATGAACCTTTCGTTGGGGGACTACTTGTGCCCAGGCTGGGAACACCAGTTTGTTAGCAGGGAAGAATAAGTGGAATCCAGCAGCCCTCATGGCTGCCCTGTCCCAGGGGGTTAGTGAGGAGCTCAAGGATCAGCTGGCCCCCATTTGAACATCCAGCCTCCCTCCAGGACCCCATTGAGACCTGGACTGTGGGAACATAGGGGGGCCTGAGAAAATTTATACTAAGCGTCCTACTTCAGCCCCTTCAGTCATCTCATGGCTGGAGACCCCTGGCACTGTTGAGTGGGGAGGGGTAGTGCCGTGGCCACTCAAAGCTGGTGGGGAGCTTTGAGCTGATAGAGCCCATCCCAGTGAAATGTAATCTGAGGTAGGCCATTCCCCTTCTTCCCAGCATTTTATTCCCCACAGCTTCGATCCTTCCCCTTCTTCCCCATTTGGTGCACCTGGTCCGCATGAGTTCTGTGACCTTGCTGAAGTCCAAAATCTTGCTGGTGCAATCTCCTGCCTGGTTCTACACCACCCAGGTGCCAGTTTTTTCTCCTTGTCCAGGTCTGCATAAAGGTCATGGATGATTACATCTAGTAGGCATTGGTGCTGGGCTTCATACAGCCCCCCACCTCACCAGCAAGGTCAGGGTTCTTCTTCATCAGAAAGAAAGATGGGGCCTATGGCCCTATTTTGGCTACCAGGGCCAAAAATATCACCATCAAGAATCCTACACTCAATACTTTAGACTTCAAGGGATTGCAGCAGGCTTCCATTTTCACCAAGCTAGAACAGCACAGGCAAGCTCCATCCATGTGCCTACTATTTGTACCAACTTATGCCTGCTGAGAAGAACAATGATGTGATCATGAGCTCTTGGTGCTGAAGCTGGCTCTGGATGCATCATAAGAACTTGGCCTACCTACAAGTTCAGGTAATGTCTCTTTTCACCCAGTTTGATTTTGTCCTGTCATATCAGCTGGTCACCAAAAACACCATGCCAGATGGCCTCTCACCAAAGCATTCGCCAACTTAGACCCCTCAGAAGCCCAACCTTTCCCAAGCCCCCAAGGCAGAGCACTGTTTGACTCTTGCAGGAAGGTCCAGTGATAAGAAAGGTCAGCACAATTACCTACCAGCTGCTCCTGCCTACCAGCCTGTGCATTAACTCCACCTTCCATGTGTCTCATGTGAAGCCAATATTGCCAGTCTTTTTGTGAAGTGAATTTTTTGTGAATATATAGCACTCTTTCTTTAGGGCAAACCTTTTTGTTTGTCCCCATTGGCAGCTTATGTTTAAAGTTTCTCTCTTTAGCTTTTTCAGAGTTTCTTTGGGCTATCCGTGAAAAGACAGTTATGACATTTGGCAGAGCTCTTATCCAGAGCGATGAAAAATCAGTGCATAAGATGTCCACATCTGTTCTTCATACCTTTAAAGCTGGACTCAAACCAACATCTGCTTTTTAACCACAAAGTTGAGTTAAAAAAATGAAATCATATATAGAAAAAAAATATATGCAAGCAATAAGCATTAGGAATAGTCAGGTGCTCCTTGAAAAGATGACTCTTGAAGACATTGAGAGACAGCTTATCAGGCCATGGTGCAATGGGTGCACCCTCACTTCGTGACAACAGTGGCACAAGATCAAGGACTACCAGCAGTAAAGATTTTGTCCACTCTTGCTCACGCCACAAGAATGAACCTGGTTAGTGACAAGCATTATTAACCCTGTCATATTTGGCTGTTTCTTCATAAATCAGTTTGCTCTATAATTCTTAAGGACTTCTCATGATAATCCCACAGTTCTGAGATGTTTTTGTCAAAGGCAGCTATAGCTGCCCTTCTCAAGGAACTATAAAATCACACATGACTTATTAGGTTAGATTGGGATGTATATTAAACATTAATAAACCTTCTCCACTTTTGAACTAGTACTGCTTTTTAAAAATGTGACAAAAGTGCATTCAATAAACCAGTCAAATTAATTTTTAACACAAACCAATGACATAAACCAATGTATACACAAACACACACACACACACGCACGCATACGCACGCACGCACACACACACACACACACACACACACAACGGGCATGGAGGAAAAGCAGCCAGCTCATAAAAACCATGGCTAGGTCCATTGGGACTTGTGTGATCCTAATGCTGCAGTCGGGATCCGCTGCTTGTTCCAGCACTGGCCTAATAATGAACCATTGACGTGATTAGTTCCTCTTTGCTCCGGCACTGAATGTGTTTTAATCTGCAGCATCCCAAAAGTCATTTGCAGTGCATGACAAAATCACTGCAGGGCCCAGCCATAGATGTAACAAGCCTTTTAATAAAGTCCAAAATCACAAGCCACGTCTGTCGTGTAAAGATGGCGAGATGGCTGCAGAATAAGAATTTGTGAAAAATCTGTGAAATAATGTTTTTGAGCCAGCAGCAGACACACACATGTGCATATGTATATATATATATTTACCTCAAAAATATTATTTCACAGATTTTCCAGAATCTAATCTGCATATGTCCAGTGGAACATTTTGGAACATGACGAATGCTGTCAAGGAAAATACGTTTGAGTTGCAAGAGCTTTGCAATTACTGTTTCTGGAGTTGTGGAAGGCTCCAGATGAGCTCTCCCCTGGCATTTTAATGACAGGACCACAGCTTCCAGGCTTGTCATTACACTGCCTGCACCCGGCAGAATACAAACACCCCCTCCTCACCACCCCCACCTCCCATTCTGTCACCCGACCAATGCTGCACAAGTCTCCAGCACCAAGCCAAGAAGATGAGTGTAAATTCAGATTAGGCCTGTGGTTGACAGCATTCATCCAAACTACCCTGCTGTCCTCCGGGCCTAGTGCGCTGAAACACTGTGTACCTAATTCATGTATTAGAACCAGATCTAGTTTTAGGGATATTAATGTTTTTGATATTTAGTGTCTGTAACCATTTCATTCATTCTCTTGTATTACATATTTTTCTGTATTATTTCTGTATTATTTTTATAGCGTAAACACTAAATATGTGCTTATATATGCTTCCCAAAGACTTTCATTTCAGTGTATTTCTATTGACCACTTTGCAAAACACGTGCCTAATTATTACATTTTACTACACACTCCATCTGCTAAATAGCTGGATAGCTTTTTATCAAATAAAATTGCACAGTTCTTTGGACATTATCCCTTACACTTACCCAGTTATTGGTTAGTAGTCACACAGGGCCAAGGGAAGGAGGCACAGAATATGAGATTCCATTGTACGAGTTTTGCTTATGAAAGATAAATCAAAAAGGCACAAGGGCCTAAACAAATCATAAACATGCACTACGGCAACAGAAGACAGGAAAATGATGGTGGACCGACACTGATATATACAAATAAGGCACTAAAACACAAACCAGTACTAAACCAAGATCAAATAAAAGTGAAGTAACCATTCTGTCATATGTGAACAGCCCGATCTGAACACTCACCCAGCCGGTGTCGACACGTCAAAATAGCAGTTTCTAGCAAACAGAAGGAGCCGCCTCTAGAGCGGACGATACATTTTAAAACTTTAAAAATGCTTCCATATCACACTGAATTCAGAAAAAATAATAAAAATATGAAAATAAGTAATATAGTTATAGGCCAATTGAAAGTAGTTATAGGCCAATTGAAGTCAATTATTATTCAAAATACACAGATGTGGCAAACTGACACATGTTGGCTTCTATTTTAGGTGCTACCGCATTTAGCAGCACACTTCTTTTATAATGAAAGCCATTGCTGGCAAGTGCAGAAGAAATTCGACCTGATGATTTGATCTCAAGGTTAATCTGTGTACTGCTCTCATTTGGTGCGCTGTGAGGGGCATTCATCGCTCGCCCCTGACCTTTCTTGGCATTGTGGGTGTAGATATGTGGTGCTATGAGCTATGCTTTCAGCTTCGATCTCAACACTGCATATACCACTGAGAGAAGAGAGGAAGAGAAGAAAAGGGAATAGAAGAGGGGGCTATTCTGTTATCAGCTGTGTGAATCATAAGCCTCAGGGGAAGGGTCGGGGTCAATGTCTGGGAGCCTACAAAACAAGGTGAAAGCAGCTGCCTGCTGTTACCATATTGTCATATATCGCATGCCTTTTTAATGAATTATCCTTGCAATACAAACCTAATGAACAAGAATGTGTACTCTCTGACACATATTCAGTAGATCAGTGTCAGGATTTGTTCCCCTGTTTGTCTCAGAAACACAAAGAAATATAATAAATTATTCATTTGATCTGTATTCTGCAATACATATCTTAGAAAAGGACTTTGGAAATGATAATGTATTGTGAAATTGATTTGATGAATAAAAGCAGGGTGGGTGAATGCTTCCTTCCTGGATTCGGTTAAACTGAATAAACTGTAGTAAGCTGTGCAACACAAAATAGTTCTTAATCCTTTACAGCTGCAGTGCTCTAAAAATAGCTGTTTTTATATACGCCACTGATCCACTGAAATGCAAAAGTTCTCTTCAGTCATGCACACTGTAAATGATTTCAAAAATGCGTCATGTAATGTACTCCCATTCTCACCCATGCACCCAATCTGTCATGCAGTGCCGATGAGGGTCATTGAATTTGTTTGTATCTAGAACAGCATTGACTCTGTATTTCACACATGCACTCATTAAATGCAGCCACCACTTTGTTATTATTCTACTTTATCACTACAGTTTAATATAAGTCCTGTTTTACTGGTTATAATAATGGCCTCTCTCACAAATGGACTCTCTGCACTCAAGCCTAACCTGTATTATATATTTTTGTGACCTTACCGACAAGCAGAGCATAATTGGAAAGTTATTCAGCCTCAGGGCAGATACCCGTTTTTTGAGTTTCTCCCCCTCAGGTGGTTCAGTGTTATTGGCACATGGCTAAATCTAATACAGTGATATTTGACCACTTGTTTAAAGGATCCCATTGATTTTGATGCATTTCTCTGTATATAATATAAAATTGCCACTGTTTCAAAAATAGGGCTACTCCGATCTGATACTCAGAATCAATATAGGCCAAAGACAGTATCAGATTGGCATTTGTATCATACATGAAAATGTGGCATTGAGCCAGCCCTACTCCTACATACAATTCATAGGTTCAGCCTTTTCCCTTTTGACTTCTATTATATGGGAAGCCATAGGTTTTTCTGTCTAAATGCATGCCAATAACCCATAAGCTACGTGCTACAGGTGCAACAGGCCAAAATTAGTCCAAAAAAACAATGAAGTATTTCTTTAGATATTTATGAAATTGAAAGTCACTTTTCTCTTTTGACACAGTTGTTTGAAGGAAGATGGTACTGTTAAAAAGCCGAAACCCCGCTGCACCCTCAGATCTCATTAAGGTCCTCCTTTTTCAATTTCTGGGGATCCTTAATGCGCATCTGACGAGGAAATGATTTAGCCTGTCGGCGAATGCGTCAGTCCATTGCAGCCGGCCTTACCAGGTGAATGACGCAGGACAAGGTCACCTCATTAGCATGGCATGAATAAGTGCACACGTGTGAGAGTGGCTCAGGCCGTGTATGCAGGCTGACATTTTCCTGACATTTTTGTGGCAGGTGAGTGCAACAAAAGGTGTTTTAAAGTTGATACGATGAGATAAGCTGGGGGGGAGGCAGCAGTAAAACAACAGATTTCCGTGGGGAGGTGAGCCTTTCAACTGTCACTTTGGCGATGGGGTGAAAAAATAGGGGAGGACCTCAACTTTTAGGCAGGCCAGTTCATTACTGAATTGTGGAACGCAATTTGGACCACCTGGCAGGCTGGTTTTTGATTAGCAGCATGCAGTGTGACTAAACGAGCATGAGGTCTGCCTCAGTCTCAACAGTGAATAAACTGTATCAGAATGTTTAACATTTGGAAGTGCAAAATGAAATCTTTAATAGGCCACAGTGAGAAAAAGATAAAAGGGTATAGCAGATGAAAGCTATTCATGCTGCATGTTAAGGATACTTGTATGTAGATGCAGCTGTCAAGAAATTCCCTCATCAGAGAACAGCACCAAGCAAAGAATGCAGACAGCATTACTGTCTACAAACACACTCATTAGGGATAAGCAAATATACTCTAGGCTCAGGTGGTAGAGTGGAATAAATATAAAAAATGGTTAGGATGTCATTCAGGCACATACAGAACGGTGCAAAAAATTTCAGCTGGAATCGTTTTAGCAGCTGAGGTTTTGCAATTCCAGTAATTACTGATGAGATTTTAATCTAGAATGAATCTGCAATGCCTGTACTTTTGTCTGTAAAGAAACAGAAGGTAGAGATGGACAATTGATAAGATGTTACCTTTCATTACTCTGTTTTACAAGTTCAGACTATGCTTTACACACATTCTAATAGTATGAGAGGAGGCTATAGGTTGTGAGGAAACTCTGAGAACTCAGTGTTGGAATGATTGAGGAGAATTCCTGCACATATATATATATATAATATAGCTGCCCAGAAGTGCCTGGCCTGCAGAGCATGGTGATTCTGATCGAGTAACACCAAAACTCTAACAATTTAGAATAGACCTGTTATGGTTAAACATGTTTCTGCAGTAACAGCAACAGCGACTGTCAAAAATCATTTAGCCCTGTTTGTCCTTCACCGCATGGAAATGAAGGAAGGATTTGTACTCACCAAAGAGTCATATCTAGGCTGAGAGAGCTCCCTGATGAGGAGCTAGAGGATGGCTAACATAAAAACACATCAGCTACAGTCTCTTACAATACTGGAAGCTACAAGGTCGAGGCTTATCTCTGCTTGTAGTGAGGTCTGAAAGAGGAATGTGTGTAACAATGCACTCTGCTGTAGATCTTGAATGGAGAAATGAAGGAACTCCCACTGGAAGTGGCGCTGTTGACGATGGTGGGAGTAGACAAAGCTGTTGCCAGAGAGACGCAAGATGTTTCCGTGGCGCTGCTGGACTGGAATGAGCTGGCGGATGAGCTAGAGCTGGTGATGGAGCAGTCTCTTCTATGGACGTTTTAAACTACACTGATCACAGTTCTGTAACTACTGTGATGTGGGTGAGGCAGTTGGTCTGGGGATCATGGTATAAGGTGGACCGCAGTGCCCACACTGGGCTCCTCATATACATGTAGATACTGATACAAACCTCAGCAGTTATCTTCCATCAACACTCCACACACACAGCGCTGACCTCTTGTTTATAATTCAGATCATACATGATAATCCCTCTCCATGTGCAATATGATTTATTCATCATTCAAACATTAAAAAACAAAAAGAATTCCACCCAAGTAATATATCAAATAAGACTCGCTATTATAATTTGCAGGCACTCCACTCCCTGCAATAACGGACATTTACAGCACGCGCTGTTGCAGGAAAACTAAGAGCATCATGAAGGACCCCAACCACCCTGCACTGCCACTGTTCACTTTCCTGCCATCCGGCAGGAGACTCAGGACAATACACGCACGCACGCGCACACACACACACACGATTCAGGAACAGTTTTTACCCCAGTGCCATCAGACTGTTCAACGCACAGTAAATGTGGTCCTCTCTGTAGCACACAACACTTTACATTACACTGCACTATCACTTTACACTGCACTGTCACTTTGCACAGCACTGTGACTTTACTGTACTATAACAACTTAAGATTACTGCTGCTGCACTGTGTTGTCTTTCATGTCTTTATGTTCTATCTGTGAAGAGGGTGTTCAAGTAAGAATTTCATTGTGCTCTGTACACTGTACTTTGTACAAATGACAATAAACCTCAACTTCAACATCATGTTGCACTGCATGTAGTATCTGGAATCTACTGTATGTAGTTTTAGTGTATTAGACTGCAATAAGTGGCATAAACATTGCAACCATATTAGATATTAGATGTTTCCAGGTGGAGCATCTAATGATATTAGATGCCTATGGCTTGAGATGCCTTTCAGTAATTTTGTACAAAATAAATTATTAGTTGATAATATTAAACACAATATTACATCAATAATAAAACGTACAGTATTTGATCTCCACTGAAGAACTCTAGATTGTGAGGGCTGGCCAAGGGAACAGATACTGGGAGGCCTAAACACACACCAGGAAACAGAGATACTGGAGCTTGTGGTCAGCAGAGATTTTGTCTTACCTTAGACAGACACAACCACCACCCCTTAGGGCTGAAACCCTAAACCCAGGCTCTCCTCTGTACCTTAATCTTACTGGCCACTCCATGTCCCACAGTACTTTCTCTTTCTGGTCCTTCTCCTTCAGTCTCCCCTCTATCTGATCACTCAGAGAGGCCATGTTTTAAAGAGTCCTGGCTCCCTCCTTAACTCAGCTCACCTGGCTCTCGTCAACGGAGGAGCCCTCTGCTCATTCCTTGGTCTGTGAGGGTGTTCCACCCCCTCGCCTCAGACTATTATTTCCAGTAAAACATTCTGGATGCTACACAAGGTTCTCATTAATTTTGCAATATTTACATTTACGGCGCTTTTATCCAAATTCCCTAACTACAGGGGTCTCCCTGGAGCAACTTGGGTTTTAAGGGTCTTGCTCAGTGACCCAGTGGTGGAGTGCTGAAGGATTCGAACCTTTGACCTCTTGGTCCAGAGGCAATTATCCTACCACTAGGCCATCACCACTGCTCTGTTCAACATTTTAGAAATATCTTTATTTATGTCTAGTATCCTACTTTTTTTTTTTTTAATTTTCTGATGTTGTGCTGGATTAGTATGTTCATTATGTTAATTTATCTGACATGAAGCTTTATTCTATACATATATTTACGTATATTTACATTTCTAGCCTATATTAACATTAGCTTAGTTGAGAAACAGATTACCATTCTAACTGTAATCCAAGCACCCAAAGAATGTCTTTGACAATGAGGGGGCACTGCTTTTGTACTGTGCTTTCTCAAAGGAGGACTTGAGGAGGACGGCAAGGGTAGCACCACAGTTTACAAAACAAACTACACAAGAGGGAAGTGACAGCGAGCATGAAAGCAGGCGCCAGACTTAAAGCCAAGGGGCAGGTGGAGCAAGACTGAAGGTGTGCTTCTGAGGTAAAATACAATGAGTATTGTTGAGCTAAAGCAAGGGAGAAAGAGACAAAGGTGACTGAATGGGTGAGCTGGTCAAGCGTATATTGCAGAAAAGAGGCCTGCGAAGAAATGATCTCCAGAGAGATAGTGAGGTAAAAATGAATAGGGTTCAAATGACAAATGTAAAAGCACTGGAAGTGAAAGATGGTGTAGTTGATAGAGGAACTTGGGGTAGTAAGGCAAGTGATGAAAAGGATTACTTAGTCTGTGGAAGAGAGACTTATATAGATAATGGTAGGATGACTGAAGAAATTCAGAGATGTGGAGGGGCATGACTCCTGCTGCAGCAGGGTGAGGGAAATGCCTAGGGGGTAGTTGGTATTTTAAGAAATAAGGCCTAAGTGTTACGGCTGTTTGACTCTTCAGTGAGGAGTAATGATATAGCTGGAGGTTCAGCTTGTTCCAGTAGGAGAAGGTTTCTGTAACTGTTCTGTAACTAAAGGTGACTTTCTAAGGACTAAAAACAGGTGATGGAAGGTAAAGTCTGGAAGGGATATGTGGGTAAAACAATGCCTGAGTAGATGGTAGAGTGGAAAATTCAAATACAGACATTTAGGAAAGAGGGAGATTCACTACAGACAGTCACATGAAGAGTGATGAAACCAGGCAAAGGCCAAAGCAAGACAAAACACATTCAAGGCCTCCACTCTATGTGAGGAGTTTCTGCATCTTGCATGGACACTTTATAACATGTTCAGAGACAAGTCAACATTGTTCTTTATTCATCATGATACTCTTACCAGATAGTCCATATGAAAAAGAAGTAAATTAAAATTCAAGATAAAAAGTCTTTACTGCCAGAAACAAATCTAATGTGGCACAAATCCCATTTCTCACGTTCCACATCTACAATGCTTATATGTTGCATTGTATGTTGTATGCATTTATTATGCATTTTACATGCAGTTTGATTTTCCTATAAATTACACATGAGGTTCTAATACAGCATATTTAAACATAGTAAATTGTATCATTTCTGTATGGGAGTAGAAAATACTAATGTACATTCTGTGGGTCACTAAAACCTCTCAACATTTAAAAAAAAAATATATAAAAACAATAAACAGCATTAAACAATCCATTAAAATGCAAAAAATGGTCTCCCTGAGTCCACAGAAAAAAAGATAAAAGACTGGTTTGTATAACACCCCCGAAGCTTTCCTGCTCCATCCCTGATTAAAATCCTTAACGCAAGGTTATTCCCAACTCCAGCCGAGGACCTGACATGCCCTTTGAGTCTGCCCTGAGTCCAATACGGAGTTCGGGTACTGTACGCCCATTCCAGTAGCAGTGCACAGTCCTCCGGCTCCAATCGCCTCACCAACTGATAAGTCCCCTACAGTCCATTTGGAATATTGTAGTATTCAGTCCCAGACCATCCACCCTACACAGGATAGTGCTGATCACCCTCCACACCAGATCAGCAGAACATTTTAATTACTGTAAACAAAATGCAACAAGCCATCTTGACAGGTTAAACAGGCCCTGACCTCACTTATGTGCAAGCAAAAATACAAACAATCCCTGAGGAACCCAGTGGAGGTGAAAAGAAATCCACCAAGATGGCCCAAGATGGGCCAGCATCCCAGGTGGAGGGTCCATGAAGAGCAGCTGAAGCCATTAAATTATTAAGAATGACCAGTCTCACCCTAAAAGACAAATGAGGACAAATCCAATTACACCAAGCCAACCTCCCCTTTATTTTCTCAAATAAACCATCCCAACTCTGTGTAGCCTCAACCCCAAGGAAAAAAACCCCCTCCAAACCAAAGAAGAACTTAGAAGGGCCATCCATTTGTGTTAATAAATGTTTTGTTGGGCTGTAGTACAGCAGAAATATCCTGCTCATCAGAGGAAAACATGCATTGCTGAATTTCTAAAAGACGTGTACTGCTGATGACAGAGCTGCCTTATTTCAAGCTTCCCACAGTCCTACCATCAACGCAATTTACATTTACATTTATCAGGCCCTTTAATCTAAAGCGACTTCCATTCTCTAACTACAGTGGACAGTCTCCTTGGAGCGACTTGGGGTTAAGGGTCATGCTCAGGGACCCAGTGGTGGTGCTAAAGGTAAGATTCAAATCTATGACCTCTTGGTCTGGAGGCAAGTATCCAAGCCACTGAGCTACCTCCCAATTTTTTTAATCACTTGCAGAACGTTCACCTCACGCAGCATGGACGTTTTTGAATACCAATACACACTCTTAGGCTTAAACTGGCAAAAATAACTTCACATAAGTGTGCTATGTGAATGGTACACTCACACACCCTTTAATGACACTGAGGTGGTGTTTAAAGCCATCGAGCAATCAAGCCTTACTAGTGATTCGTCACGGGTTTGGGCCCATGAATACTGTCTGACATTTGGATTTGAAGTGCTCCAAGTGTCAGACAGACTATGGGCCCGAGAAAGCTGATGTATCGCCCCCTGCTGTTGAGGAAGGAGGATCTATATGATTCCAGTCCAGCCTATCATTATCTTTTGTGCAGGTAAAATCCCCACCCATGAATAAATATACCTCAGAAGATCAATGTTGTAAAAGCAAACTGACAGCAATCTATCAGCACCAGTAACTGCAACTCAAGCTTTGCCTGCACAATCATAAACCTCCCCTGAATCACATTGTTTACTTCAATGGCGAATGATTAAGTCCTTGCAAACAGAACAGCCACCCAATCTCTAGTAGAGCTCATGCAGCTAAAAAGAATTTCAGTCCCCCACTCCATTTTATATATCACTATGTCTCCTGTAGCAATAAAACATCATTGTTTACAAAGGCAAAAAATCAAAGCCCTCTTGTTAACACCTCGAAATCTGTTCACATTTAATTTAATTATTATTTTTTAAATTTTAATACTTTATTTATCCCGGAGGATATTGCTCAGTTCTCTGCATTTAACCCATTCACCGAGTGAAGCAGTGGACAGCCAGGAACACGGCGCCCGGGGAGCAGTGTGCGGGGACGGTACCTTGCTCAGGGTACCTCAGTGGTGCCTAGCGGTCTTGGGGATCGAACCCGGACTTTCTGGTCACAGGGCGGATGCCTTAACCACTAGGCCACCCAGCTGCCCATTTGGTATGATCTTCAGTCTGTAAACCTCCTGAACTATAAGCTGTTCATTTCCCTCAGACCTGATAATGGACTGAACAATATAAATGAATAATCTCCAGTCAGGAAAGTAGTCCTGTATCACAACGACCTTCATATTTGTGGTCTGTTGAAGAAATTACCTTATTTTGATAAATGCACTACTATGCACTTTTACTGCTCCTAATCTCAGGCACATCTGATTTAGAATCCTCCACTATGCTACATCCCGCTTCATCTTCATCGTGCTTCTTGCCCCTTGCCCCAGTCACACACAGAGCTTTTCCCTTATATTCCTTAGATTTAGACCTTTAAACTTCTGTTTCCCAGAAAAGGCCCTAAAACAGGCCTCTTCTGCTACAAAATCAACACTGCCCCCCAACCCACTGAAATGCACTCCTCTGCAGTGACAGCTGCCACACTGGCATCACTGCCACTGTGATCAGTCTCCATCTCAGCAGAAGGCACCGAATGCTCCTCTGTCACAGTATCTGTTCTACCCCAACTGCTCTCAGCTACCGGCTCTCAGGCTGTCCACACTCAGTCCTGTTCCCCGACAATCCTGACTGAAAACCATGAGGGCTTCACCTCCGCACCCACAGTCATGTCCGAACCCAAAACACTTCCCAGGAGTGGTGAATACTCAAAATGTATACCAGCCAGCAAAAAAACAGACCACATGTTTAAGCTGAGGGGATTAACAGCTGAGATGGATTTTTTTCATAACTGGCCATAATTGGCCTGTTTTGTGAGCACCAGCTCATCTTCAATACAGACCAGGTACATTTGATAATGTTATTTGTTGAGCTGGATGCACGATAGGCATAACAGAACCTTTAACACAACATTTAATACAACCCAGATCTACACCTTCGTGTTTACTTTCTCCACACTGTTTAAGAAAATCATCACAGTGAAGTTCATTCCTCATCCAGGCACAAGACTGTCACACACCACACCTTTACCACAGCCATACCAAACTCCTCCACCAAGCAGGTCCTGTCAGGGATGCCTACCCCCACCACCACTCCACACAAACTACACCACCAACAACAACTAAACACACCCGAACACACATCGCAAAAGAAGAGAAAAAATATAAAAAGCACGCTCATGCACCTGCTCTCAGTCACACACGCATGACAGAGAGGGGGGGAGGGGGGGTTAACTCTCAGGCCAAATGCACTAAAAGCCACAGCTACACACTTTCAAAAGAATCAATTTCAAATTCCTGTGTGTGAAATCGAAGGTGAGTGAACAAAGGTGATTTTTTTCTTCACGGTGACACCAGGAAGAGAAGACCATTTGTTCTCGCTGGAACTAGAATGTGTTGGTCCGTCGCCCATGGCAACTCATACATAACTGTGGAGTACGGGCCATAAAAAAGGTAAAAAGCAGTATAATTTATAAATGAACCCCATTCTCTGCACTCAGAGACTAGCGTTACAGGACAATTACCCATAAATGTTTGGATAATTCATTTGAAAAAAAAGGGTCAGTTGTATTTTGGAGCTGTGTGTTGTAAGTAATTGCATGTATTACTACTACTACTACTATTACTACTACTAAAAATAATAATAATAATAATAATAATAATAATAATAATAATAATAATAATAATAATGAGCTGTGCTAATGCATCTCAGTGAGATGAGGAGTTGTGCGAGATATTAGCACTATTGGCCTGTAAACATCTGGGACAGTGGGCAGCCTCCCATTGGCAGCAGTCATGATGTTTTCCATAGCAGAGGAAATAAAAGTTCTACCATCTGATGGCTGTGTGTGTGTCTGTGGTATGGGTGACTGATGCTGAATTAAGTTTTGGGCAATGTTCTGTAAAGCTTGTGCACCCATGTTTGCAAGCGGAGAATGAGTAGACCACTTGAGAAGTCAATATAACTGTCCGATCACATTGTCATCTCTCAGTTTTTCTGGCAAAATGGAAATTAGCCAGTTCATATAGACGTGAGCCTGTATTTGAAACATTTTAACCACAGGTTCATGCAATGCATTGCACAAGCTGATGTAAACAATGAGAGCGCAAATCCAGAAAGGAGTTGACACTGTGTTCTCCCCCACACTCTCAGCAATCTGCAGTCAAAACTATACTCCCACACTGTTGTTGGAGAGGAACAAAAAACTGAAAAATCCTTTTAAAATCCACAGATAAAAGAAGTCCTTGAGGCCATGTTCTGAACCAAAGAGAGGGAGACCAGGCACCAGCAAATGAATGCGCTCATAACGCCAACATGGTTTACATCTTCATTTGAGTTTCAAGACAGGTGTGATTGGCTGCCGTAAGCTTAACACATTGGAGGACATTGTACAATTCTGAAGTATCACACAACATGTACCAGAGGTTTTGACACCATGACTCATGGAGAACACACTGTACATTTTGGATCGTATTTTTCATGCAAGATCTGTGGCATGGTGTTATGTTAGGACTCTAGAAGAGAAAAAGTGAATGTGTGTTATGTCACGCTGATACAATCTGGCATCCCTAATGTCAGGACAATGACATCAAACTTTTCAAAATAAGTCACTAGACTGCTGTATATGCATCCAAGAGTACATGCAGTTTTTAATTGGTCTACCTTTCCTTATGTCACTACAGAGCTTGGGACTGCTCACACTGCTTTATGGGATTGTTCCACAATACTGGCAGGGTAGAGTCTTTGTTTGCATGCTATGAATAATCACACATTCTGACAGCTTAAAGGAATTAATGGTCTATTGTGTTTTTTCGATGTG
This sequence comes from Clupeocharax schoutedeni, assembly GCA_037974565.1. NCBI lineage: Eukaryota > Metazoa > Chordata > Actinopteri > Characiformes > Alestidae > Clupeocharax > Clupeocharax schoutedeni. Next base: position 5,060 of record JBBPDH010102025.1, on the reverse strand, counting down.
TCGTGCATAAAAATGGATAAGATGAGAAGGAGGTGTATTTTAACCAGCTCCAGAGGGATGCCAAACAACAGTGATAAAATGTGCAGTGTGGATCCATAAAACTCCCTCACAGAGAGTGGAATAATGAATATGCTGCCTAATCTCCTCTCCTCCTGAAAATGCCTACTCCTCTTTCATTTCCAGCTACTGTGCGGCTTAGGTCCCAGTGCTTTTGAGTTACCTGAAGCTTATGCAAAGTTTACATTTGGATATTTCACTCAGCCACTGGCATACTTACCTGAGTTATTAGTATATGTCACTTATGCACTGGCATTTTTACCTGTTATTGCCATACAATACTCTCCAGAATCTGTCACTCTGTTAAAGATGCATCCTGCAAGCGTGTCGTCTCATGACTAATCAGTTTTATGACATGTTAGCAATTAAAGCTTCGAGACATCTATGAGTCTTGAGGGTGTTTTTATGATGTTTGAGAGTGTTGGCTTGTTTCAATGTAAATTTCCTCCCCTTTCAATGGCAAGGAGAAGAAAATCATCGCTAAACTCTCCCAGTACATCATTCCTTTCATGATTATTTCAATGGCATGTAGTTCTTCATCCCACATCAAGCCAAGTCAAGTAGGTGTTTGTCATTTCAGCCATGTTCACATAACACATTTAAAAGAAACAACATCCCTGTAGAACCACAGTACAATCATTTACAAGACAAGACAACACACAGTGCAGTCAATGGGAGCAGTAACAGTAATTGTGAGTGAATAGAGTATTCAGTGTGCAAAAAAATTCTTAACAAATTCTAAACAAATGCGCAAGAAAAGCAAGTAGCAGCAACATAATTAGAAAAACAAGTCCAGAATATAAATAAATACAGGATATTTACAGTGGTAGTTGGGAAGTTAGGGTTCTTGTTTATGGCAGATTTTTTTGGGGGGAGAATGTAAGCTGTTCAGTTCAGTTCAGTGTGTGTGTGTGTGTGTGTGTGTGTGTGTGTGTGTGTTGTACAGTTAATTGTTCAGTTCAGATGTTGTGAATCCTTCTGGAGAGAGGGATAAAGGTTATGTGTGCAAGAGACTCCAATGATCTTCTGAGCAGTCTGTAATATCCTCTGTAGGGTCCTGCAACCTGATACCATGCCAAGATGCACTTTACAGGGAGCTCTGTCTCTGTAGGAAGTAGAAAGACTGTTCTTGGCAACGGAGCTGCTGCTGAGGGTCCATGTGAGGTTCTTCCTGATTTGAACACCAAGAAACTTGGTGCTCTGTATGATCTTCATGTATTTGTGTTGTCCACATTCAGAGATACATCCAGTGGTTGTTTGCTCTGCACCAGTGTGTTAGCCATTGCCCCTACTCTATCTATGTTTGTAGAGGTCCCAAAGAAGTCACTGTGACATAGTGTGCTGCCACCTTCACTTACATAGACATTTATGCATTTGCAGTTACAACTGAAGTATGTTTTATATGTAGGTGAATATGGAGTTAGGACTGAAGTCATGGGTTTCTTGATATAGGTTTCCTGGCCCTACAATACCCATGTCCAGTTCTCCAATTTGTTACTGGAAACATGTATTATTACCTGATTACATAAAATATATCTGTAGAGCAGAGATAAAGCGTAATTCTTGATTAACTCAGCATAAACGATGTGGTGATTCAACTCAAAAATAAGGTAATATATCCCGCATCATCATGTCTCAGCGAGTGTTTAATCTCCTGTAGTAAAATGACAGACTCACATATAAGATGTTTTCCATCTTCCCTAAATAGAATTGAAATGGTCCCTGATGGTCACTGAATACTCCCTTCAATCAAAGAAAAGAAGCTTTCAATTCACAGCCTCTCCCTTGACTGCTGTCAGCTTGCTGGTACTATTTGATGAACCTTTTATTGATCTATTTGTCTTCCAAACAAATAAAAAAACAAAGTGTTGCCTCTAATAGCTATGATGCAGGAGGTTATATGATTATCCAGGCCGTGTACCTACTGCAAAAGCCATGCCTGGACGTGAATGGTCTTTGGGATGTCACAGCATCTAAGATATACTACAATGAGACAACAGACCATCAGACCTATATGAGATTGTTACACATCTTTTTGTTAAAGGATGTTTTGCCCACCTTCCCCTTTGTAGTCATAACAGCCTCCACTCTTCTTGAAAAGCTTTCAACACAATTTCAGTGTCCGGATGTTATGCCCATTCAAGCATGTGTGAGATCAGGAATCGAGGCTGACAAGGAGGCTTGGGTGGCAATTGACATTCCAATACAATTCCAGAGGTGATGAGGTCAGAACTTTGTCCATATGAGTTCATCCACCCCATGTTTTTATGGACCTCACTTTGTTCACAGGGGCACAGTCATGCTGGGACAGGAAAGGGCCTTCCCCAAACTCTTGCCACAAAGCTGAAAACATACATTTGTCGAATATGTAATTACTATTACCCTTCCCTAGAACTAAGAGACCAAGCCTAAACCCTGAAAAACAACCCCAGACCATTATCCCACATCGGCCAAACTTGAGTTTTGGCACCATGCATTCCAGTAGGCAGCAGTCTTTAGGCGTCTGCCAATCCATTTGACTGACAGATGTTTAAGTGTGATTCATCACTTTGACTAATATGTTTCCACTGATCCAGAGTTCAATGGTGGTATGCTTTGCATCTCTCCGGCCAAAGCTGGAGTGGTCTTTATGTCCAAGCTGTTATTGCTCCTAGATGCTTCCCTTCAGCAATAATAGCATTGACAGTTGTTCAGTACAGATGTAGCAGAACAGAAGTTCCACAGATAGACTTGGTGGCAGCCCATGACACGGTTACATTTAAAGTGACTGAGCTCTTCACTACCCATTCTGCTTCCAGTGTTTGTTATGGAGGGTGCATGGCTTTATGTTTGAATGTATACACCTGTTAGCAACAGATGTGACTGAAACACCAACACATATCTACCATCTAATGGACGCCACCACACATGGGTGATGTTTTTTATAAGTATAATTATTAAGTGTAAGTATAGTCACATTTATTTCATTGTATTTAATTAAATGTTTGATTATTTCAGTGGCATGTAGTGCTTCATCCCACATCAAGCCAAGTCAAGTAGGTGTTTGTCATTTCAGTCATGGTAACATTACACATTGGCATGAAACAACATTCCTTTGGGACCAAGGTACAACCATTTACTTATTTGAATTTATTTGGAAGGAATTATTTTTCTAGGTGAACATACTTCATTTGATTTCATTTGCCTGATCATTTTCTTCCCTTTTCTTTTTTTGAGCCAGTGGTTTTGGTGAAAGAGCGCCCCCTATATATTGATCGTTACAGATCAACTACCCAACTATAAGGGAATGTTTGATATGTCACAGTTGGTTGTTTGAGTTAGATTGTTGCTGTACTTATGTTTGTTTTGTGTTGAGTTGCTGCTGATTTCTTTCTTGTAAATTAAAGGATGTTTGTTTTTTTAAATTCAGACTCCTCCAGTTTATTTGATTGGTCCATCACAGACTGGTTTAGCGACTGCATGCTGTAGTGTTCAGACAGAAGAGCCAGATGAGGAGAGTTATAACAGCAGAATATCAGACAGACAGACACAGGGAGGGAGAAAAAGACAGAGGCTTAGGAAGAACCTGGCACTGAAGAGGTGAAGAAACATGGAGTTAAAGGAAAAGGAATCAGCGTGAAAGAAAAGCCAGATGAAATGCTGAAAGAGAGGAACGTGAGCAATGATAGAGGGATAGAAAGAGAGAGAAAGAGGAGAAGATATGGAAAGAGAGATGGTGAAAGACAACAGGGTATAAGAGAAAGAGAGAAAAATAAAAAAGACACAGTTTTTGCATTAGAAGGGTCCTTAGTGATTAGTTACATTTTTAATATGGATCGTGTTTTTGAGTGTGTATGAGCTGGCTATCTAAAAGAAGCCCAGAGAGACACTAGGAAGATATTTTATTCAGTCACACTTAGAAATCACACTCAAATGTTCTGTGCTACCGCTGTGAGTGGAGTAGAACTGAGTGGAGCAGACAAGGATATCATATCATCTTACAGGTGTGTGACGCCTGTGGGCCGTCAGAGACACTTTTGTAACTCCTGCGGCGCCCCAGGCGCACTGGTGCACAAAACTTTGAGTGCTCACTTCCCACATTCACATTTAGCTGAATCTGACCTACATACACTACATCTTTCAGTCTTGCTGCACAGATAAGCCTGTCCTCACCCTCAAAACGTTTCTTATTACTCACGAAAGGACAAGATTAGATCCTTATCTGTTTGCTCAATCTGGCGAAGGGAATGGTGGCCGTAAATGAAAATGTCCAATTACTTAAAAGTCAGATTAACTCTGAAGGGCTTTCTTAATTATGATCCTCCCCAATGCAAACAGTCGCTAATCTCTGTTAATCCGTCCTTGTGGGACAGTGTGGGACTGATTACACACCACCATTTTTACAATAAGATAAATTCCATAAGAACAAACAAGAGAAAGTAATATGACGAGTACATAAGGAGGAATTGCTGATTTTTTTCCCAGCAGATGCCAAGTTATTGATAACCTTTAAAAACACTCTGTAAAGTTCATTCATTCGTTCGTTCATTTATTCGTTTTCTGTAACCACTAAATCCTTGCCAGGGTTACGGGGACCCGGAGTCTACCCGGAGTCTATCTACCCGGAGTCTATAGGCATGGGACGGGGCCATTTTGTCCATTATGGGTGTTACTATCAACAAAAAAGTAAAAAAAAAAAATGTTTTCCTGTCGCGGTCCAGGGGAGATGTAAAACCCCAGGACCGCGAACTGCCTTTGGTGAAGGAGCAGATTACAGACGTGGAGTCCATTTAGCAGGGTTTATTCACAGAAAATACAGGGTGAGGGTTAGGGTCAAAATAAGGACAATGAATCGACAACACCACAAGGCACTAACAGAACTTATATACACAGAGAGGACTAGGGAAGACGAGAAACACCTGGGGAAAACGCAAACTGGGAACAGAAGAGGGGAAACACACGTGATACACCAGGACTACAAACGGACTACAAAACAAGACACGTGACAGACAGGAAACCAAAAA
>JBBPDH010101719.1:0-20312 GCA_037974565.1 Clupeocharax schoutedeni | reverse complement strand
CATAATTAGTGTAACTATCAAAGTAGTGCTGTCTTAAACCTCAGAGTGCAGAACAATGAACAACATTTTCTTAAGCATGGAAAAAGATCTCAGACCTAGGTAATGAGGTAATGACATAAATATGCCCCCAGATGTGCTCCCACAACACATTGATTTCATTTTAAACAGTTTAATACATCACCCTTAAGGAAAATGTAAAGATAAACGGGGTTTAAATACGGAAAAGTCACGAGAGAAAGAGAGAAAATTACAGAGAAAGAGAGAGAGACGTGTCCTCCGGAAAAGTCACGAATGAGGGACAGAGAGAGACACGCACCAGATCCGTGCGCTCCAGAACAAGAGAGAGAGATACAGAGAAAGAGAGAGAGACTCGCACTCCGGAAAAGTCATGAGAGAGAGAGCGCGCGCAAGAGAGAGAGAAATACAGAGAGAGAGAGTGTTGTTTGCCCTTTCATGCGAACTGAATTTCTTTCCATTTTCTTCACAGGCACAGCTTTTAGTTACACAAGGATATCGTATTGGTCTCGCGAGACCAGGTGCATTTCGTGAGAACAATCTGATCTTGCGAGATCTTGTACCACGAGATCTCGTCACACCCCTATTGTTTTGTGAAACATCTAAAACAATTTCTTTTGTGACCTAAATGTAGATGATCAGCCAAGGTATGTCTGGTGTCTTTAAAGGTCACATGGCATTATTAAAGCTTTTATATAGGTCTTAGATTTCTCCTAAAACTGTATCTAATGTCAGCATCGGTGCAGAGTTACAGTCACTTAACCAGTCCTCAAATTTTACTCATTCTCATCTGATCACCCTGGTTTGCAGAGGTGCTGACTCATAGTCATGTCATTGAGGGGAAAGGCAGATTTTGTGTGCACCATAACACTAACAGCAACACGGTTATCCAAATTAGATGTACAACACTCGAGTTAATGTGTGTATTCACACACATACCTGATGCGATCTACCTTCACTTTTGCGACAGTAGCCACATTCTAAGGGTAAAAAGTTAGGTAACCATATACAGCAAAGCAACACAATTATATAGTGTTAAGTTGACTTACATGTCCGAGGTTTGTAGCTGAGCCAAGGACAGTTGGAACTGATCCAGACTTAATTTGCGGACGTTCAAAAAAGCCCAGCTCTGTATCGTGTGGCACATTTCTAGAGAAAATAAAATTAACCCACTGGTTCTTCAGAGGCTTGCATGAAAGAACTAAATGCTTTTGTACATCTAAGCACTGAGCAACTGCCATGCTTCACTCATTTGCAAGCCATTTTGTCTCTACATGCTAAAGTTGTCTCTCACACATAACATTCGTCGGAGCAAATTTTTTAGGGGAGGAGGGCGAAATTCGCTGGACAGGCAAAGCATGAGAAAGGGGAGGTAAGCTTTTCCCATATGATGTCATACGGGGCCAAATTCCTGATCGGGCCATCTGAGCTGTTCTGTCAACAGCGGAATGGGATGATCAAAGCACTCTTTACACCTATCGCCATTTCTAGCCACTGCAGGACCATAGACAGGCTAAAGTGACATTTTTAACATTTAATAAAATAAAAAAAAGTCATTAATTAATTACATTTTTTTTTTACAGTGCCCATTGAGAATGTGCCCAGCGAGTCCTCAGTCACTTCCATAGACACTGGGATACCAAAGGTGAGGGCTTATATAATTACAGATGTTTTGCAAGATCCATTGAGGCACAACCACGAAGTGACACTGTAGCGTGTTTTTTGCTCTGCATTTTTTAACTAGCTTTTGGATTTTAAGCTTTTTAGCCCTTTCTGGCATCCATACTCCTGACTTACCACACAGATTCAGAAGGGGGCTTACGTAGCAGACACTGGACAGTGACTGAGCTCAGCAGCCTCTTTTAATTTAATGCCCGGTATGCCCGATGGCCAAAAAATGGCAAACAAGTGCTACAAACGTGCTACAGTCAAGATGAAAAAAAGCATATTAAATTCAAACCATTTAGACACTGCAGAAGAGAAAGCATGATTGAACAGATGGGTTTTGAATGTGGATTTAAATTGTGATAATAAATTGATGTTTCTAAGGTTAGGTGGCAGTGAGTTCCAGAGCCACGGAGCAGAACGGCTTAAAGCTCTGCTCTCTATAGTGGTAAGATGGGCACAAGGGACAGTTAAGTGGATGAAGGAGGAGGAGGATCTGTAGGTACGAGAGGGAGCGGCAATATGAAGGAGGTCATGGGTGGTTTTGAAGGTTAACAAAATCATTTTAAATTCAACCCAAAATTTAACTGGGAGCCAGTGGAGCTGCTGCGAGACAGGAGTTATATGATGAATAGAAGGAGTTCTAGTAACAATGCAGGTGGCTGAATTCTGGACCAGTTGAAGCTTGTGAAGGGTTTTGTGAGGGAGCCCGAAAAGGAGGGAGTCACAATAATCCAAATGAGAAGTGACAAGACTGTGGACAAGATGGTGGATATTATGAAGTTGAAAATATGTAGACCGGATAATGTTGTTAATATGGAATTGAAAAGAAAGAATACTGTTGAGGATGACGCCCACAATCTTAACCTGTGGAGAGGGGCAAACGAAGCAATTATCAATAGCAATTATCTATTTATATTTGGATGTTTCTTAACAATGTTGAACTATAATGCTAAAAGCAATATAGCAATGAAAAAAGTGAAAGAAAAATATTTGCAGTTTCCAGGTTATTGTGGGGATTAGTTCGGTTCTCAGAAAAAAAATCAGTGCAAGACTGATTCTGCGACTCCTGATCCACGTGTAACCAGGGGTTTCCTATATATAATCTTGGCATTGTAATCTTGGTAAAACGTGTGCGAACCGGAAAAATCACTGAAATATCACGGTGAAATTAATCATAGCTTACGTATATATATATATATGTGTGTGTGTCTCTCATCTATAGGTCTCTAGTGCCAGTTCAAAGGAATTTTCAGGTGCCCTTTCTAAACAGGACTTCTCAGACATGTCTCAGGGAAGGACCGGAGATATTACTAAAGAAGTTATGGAGAGTGTGTCTGTGGAACAGGCTGAAACCATAGCTGAAGTCATTTCTGATGATCTTCTGGTGGGCTCTGAGCCTGCCGGTGATGAGCCCGTATTTATTGTTTGCCTCTCTGAGGTCCCTTCGACTCCTGCACAAGAGGAAATTTCTGGGAAATCGGAATTGCTCTCTGAACCCCTGAGGTGAGCTTTGGGCCCTGCATGCTTGCCTTAGGAGTAGCAGTGCACACTCTCAGTTAAAGAAATATTTGGACAATACATTTAATTCATTCACCTCAAATGTATTTGACCAAAAAAATATTTTTTTCCTAAACAAAAAAAAAATATATGTATGTGTCTTCTCTTCCTCTGTTTCAGTGCCACTGCTGCAGACATGAGATGTCCAGGCCCTGCTGAAGATCAGGTCTCTCACCTTCTCCTTCCTGACATGTTTGTGCCAGTCTCAGAGGAGCAGCAGAAAGAGACAGATGTTTTCGAAAGAAAGATGGCCAAAATATGGAGCAGCGAAAATGAAGAGAATAGAAATGTACTTTTACAGTGTTTGTTCAAAATTACTGCATTGTTTTCAGCTGAAAATTCTGAACCAGCTGAATTATATTGTTAAGGCTAAGTGTGATATGAAAGGGTGATATTGGACACGCATAGTAGATTTATAGATTTTTTTATGACCCAACCTGATATCCTTACATGCAAATTGCCAGATTAAAACCGTATCAGACTTAACATCTGCATCTGTAGGGTCAGAAAAGTGTACATTTTTTTAATTTTTCATACTTGTTTTAACATTATGATTTTTTTCCCAGATTCCTCCTGTGGATAAGCCTGCGGAGGAACATGGTGAGATAATTTTTGTTTTAGCTCCCCCACCATTTTGCTGTACTGCTGTGGTGCTTAGAAAATAATTTTAAAAAAAGTTAAAAAATGTTATCAATCAAGTGGAAAAATTAAGGTACAATTTATTAAATAGTAATTATTTGCTCAGAACAAATATGGCCAGAGATTATGGTTTATGTATTTTACTAGTCATAATTATAGCCTCTTATTCGTCATGTTTGTATTTATATTCGTCCTTTTCTAGGTGATCCTTCATTAAACTCTGTGGCAGATCATGGCTACAGTGAGGAGACAGATCATCCTGCTAAGAGGCGAAGGCTTCCAGAGAGAGGCAGGAGAGGTAAGGGACAGATAATTATACTTTGTTTTTATTCAGCAAGAGTAAGTGTATATAAAAGGTAAGTGTATTCTAGGGCTGCACAATATATCACAAATTTACAGTCATCGCGATATCAACATGTGCAATATACATATCGTCAAAGACTGACTGAACTGCAGTACATGTTGTTTTTCCAAAACTCTTCACCCAGAGCCACAGAGAAGAGGGCAAAAACTTAACTGGGCAGTTTCTTCATCTTCTGTGCTGCTGTTATAGATTCTTCCTTTTGATATATTTTTCTGGATAAGAACTTACTATAATTTAAATTATGTTTACATTTATTTAAGATTTTAAATTAAAAATATTTTCAGATTTTGGTCAACAATGTTCAATGGTTCAGTGTTTTATGGGAGGCATTAAATGCTCTGTTTAAGTAAATGTTTTTTAAAAAACCTTTTGGAATGAAAATACTGCATTTTATTTTTTTCTGCACAGACTAATCAGAGTCTGGAGTCTCTTTTACCAGCAAATCCAAAGCAGAAAAACATTAACACTATAAAGGCCAAGTTTTTACTCAATTATCGGATGTGATATTGCCATCAACACTCACCAACATTATCGCACATAGCATGTTTTCCTAATATCATGCAGCCTGCAGCCCTAGTTTATATAAAATATGCATGAAAACTGATTGTACTTAACATACCTCCCCAAGCATACAACTTGATTTTTAAACACTTTTCCATTCCTCTCTGCTTATTTGTTTAGCTAAACTACAGCTCATACCAAACCCAGTTCAGAAAAAAAGGCTCAGTGGGCTCCCAGGGAAGAAACTCTTACCATCTCCTTTTTTTGAAGAGACCAGCCATACAACTTCATCACAAAAGACTATCTCAGAAGCAACCATTTCATTAAAGGACAGTTTTTTGACTTCTGTTTCACCAGATGCCCTGTCCCCTGCTCTTTCAGTTAAAAGAACTAGAGTTCCCCCCACTGCACCAAAGGGCACTGAACTTCTCCCTACCTCAACTGAGACCACTTCAGAACAAATGTCTATCTCCTCTCAGCCTGTCAGTACAGAGACTCCTCCTATTAAGGCTGTACCTGAAGTCTCTTCTCAAAACACTGTCAGCCTCCCAGAGAGAAAAATAGTCAAGTCTGTTAGTGTAGGTGATGCAGAAGCTTCTGGGTCAGCATTGGAGCCACAGCCTGCCCATCAGATGGCACAACAGACCATGACTGGACCACTGACAAGGTGAGATACATTTCAGTGGAAGTTTTCTATATCACTAAACAATTTATTTTTACCAATTTGAGAAATTAATTTGTACCAGGACATCACTAACAAGTTAGATGGGTTTTATCGCATAGTAAAAGAATGCGGAGGTAAAAAAAAAATGCCAAAAGTGGTTCTAACAGAAAAACGAGCATTCCACTGGTTAGACTTCATGAGCGCTGTTTTAGGAAAATGACTGGTCATAAACTGTGGAGAAAATTGCACTGCTAACATCAGAAACACAGTTACTGGGCTGAGATACTCTTGAAAATCAATGTGGGCTGTATGTTCCTTGCAATTGCAGTACGGCCTTTTGATGGAAATAAGTGACAAAAACAACCTATTTTCGATTCAGTGTTTCGTAATGTCGCAATTCTCACACATTTCTGCATATACAGTCTTTAGAAGTTTAATCTCTCTACCACTGATGTTAAATGTTGGAGTGTTTCAGTTCGGACTGCCTAAGGCACAATAAATGTCAACTATCTGAGCAGGGGTCATTTACTATTTCAATCAAACACACAGCCATGATAAAATTAACAAACACTTTTTGGAATATCAAACAGTGCAATGTTGTAGAGATTGATAAAGTGTGGAGATACAGTTAAAGCAAAAAAAAAGATAGGATATTTGAGGAAATCCTGTGATTATATAGGCCTGTGTGTATGGCACTAATCAGTGTGGTATAAGAATTAAAGGTGTGATGGTTTTAGTACTTTATTTTTAAAACTTCAAAATGTTAAACTGAATCGCTAGTCTTTTATTGATTTTTTTTTTTTGCACCACCATCATTGCACTCACATGTATGTGTATACCAACAGTAGTGTTAAGTAAAAGTAATATTCAGCAACATAGTATTCAATGAATTGTAAACTCATGCAATCACAAATTATATATTTTGATGAATATTTGGGGAGGAAAGAGGGCATACTGTAGGTGTGTGTGAGAGAGAGATTATAAAAAGTGTGAATAATAGTAATACTATTATTTTCATATTCGTCTCACTCTTGGTAACCCTGTTTGTACAACAATCTACATGTACAACAAACAAACAACGTATTAATATGCAAAAAGTTATGAGTATAACAAAAGACCGTCGGCCAAGCCGGCAGGTTTATTTTATTATTTTTTTTAAATGATGTTTCTAACTAAACCCTTATAGCTACACAGAAATAAACCAAAATCAGCGTGCTGAGATTGTATAAGAAACACTAAAAATGTAATGTATATGTAATGTATATACCACCATGGACAGTATAGTATAGCACAGTTTTACCAAGGGTGGTTAATGGGTTCCCTTACTCATAAATAGTATTCTGAAAGCACCATCATCAGCTGAGGAAGGCCCTGCAGCAAAATTGTCTATAATTTGTCTGCCTGAAGTGCCCTTTTTCCCCCACCCCCTTTATGTTTTCGCTATATCACATCCACTAACACTGCACAATGGCATAGAATCAAAAGGGTAATTGTTAAAAGCTATGATTGGACCAGCCCTGTGTTTCTTGGGCCTGTGGCCAGGAAATAAACTCCTCTGCTGACTTTTTTTGATAAATGCATTACACAGGCAAAGGGACCAAAGTGAAAGGGGGTGGTCATTAAAATTATGATTGAGCCAGATCATTGTCAACTGGGCCACCAACCTACAAGTCTTATGGACCAGTCAGACCAATATATAAATAAATAAATGAACAAACGGTGCCCAAATAGCACACCGGCCCACCGGGAAAATGTTTGACCCTGCTTAAGTATGAAACTAAATGAGCATATTTTTGACACCAGGCATTTTTGGATCATCGTGTACATTTGCCAATATTGCAGATCTCTTGTTATTTTAAACTGATATGTATTGAATGTGGGTCTTGTTGGGTTGTTGTTCTTTTCAGGCCTGGAAGAAGACCTCGAGGCTTCCTCTCCTTCATGTCCAATACTTCCACACATGGGCCATCAGCAACACGAGGGGCTTCTACAGGTCCTCAGTATGTGTCACGTTCAGAAAGGAAACGGACTGCACCAGGACCCTTGACCTCAGTCAGCAGATCTGCATCTGCTCCTCAGAAGTCCTCCAGAGTTTGTCTTCCACCTGCCAGCATGTTACATGTAACATGTACTCCAGCTTCAGAGGTAATAATCCAGGTGTCCCTCTATGTGAGGATTCTTTTTGTTGCTTGTTTTAAATTATATGTAAGGCAGAAATAAATCTACATTAACCTTCTGAACGCAATTTGCATTATTTTTCGTAACCTTTAGTCTCAGACTCATAAAACCATGATACACGTATCACTACATGATTGTCTAAGTCCTGTGTTTGTGCAATAAATTATTCCAGAGTAATCATGTGCACAAAAGTGAGTACATTTTAGTTGCAAATAAAGCATGCATTCACTTCTGTGATGGTCCACAAACTTGCCATTGGATTCAGTTAACAGATTTGTTATTCATCATGATTTTTCCCACAATCTTTCTATTTAATAAATATCTATTTATTTTCATTCTTTTTTTAAATTATTATTTTTATATAATAGTGTTGTGTCATAGGTCTGTAACAGCAGTAAAAACGATTCAAAGGAAGGTCAAATTCAAATTCTGTCTGGAAATGAGCACATATTTTTGTATTGTAATAAGCCATAGAATGTCCCAGTTTGAAAAAGAATTATATAACAATGGCTATGGACCACACATTTCTAAAGTTAAATCTACTGAAAAAAAAATGTCTTGTAGAAATAAATAACAATGTGACATTTCACTTGGCAAAAACTAGAATGATATCAAGATTTGACTTCTTTTTTCACATGAAATAATTACATAAATAGTAGCCCTGGGTCTTCTGGAAAAAAAACAACAACAAAAGGCATGATTGGCTAGCTTATGAAATTAAAATGTTATAGCCCAATAAATAAAAAGTATGCAAAACCCTTATAAATGGCCCAGAGTTCAAAAGTTTAATGCTGTGGTCGCAGAAAGATAGTATCATTGATAATATCATTAACTTATGTTGACAGTCTTTGGGGACCTGATGCTGATGATGTATTTTCAGCAAAATGAAACCATCGCTTATCAGTTGTTTCAAAAGATTGCACCAATTTTAGTGAACGGAATTCAGCATGTTTCAAAACAAGAAAAGAAAACATCAGTTTACCTTCACACCATAGCAGAAATAAGGCAGCAAGAAGCTGAGGCAATTTTTGGGGGTTTTTTTTGGTTTGTTTTTTTTTGGCTGCCTTGGCCATCTTTGATACCAACTGTCTTGACATATATAAATCACACAAACACATTTCATAAAGGTTTTGTATTTCAGAAGCTATTTATTGCTGCTTTTCAGAGATGCTGCTTAGAAAATTAAATTTGTAAAATAAAAGTAATCACTGTGACCATCTGCGATTCACACCACGGTTAGTAGTCAAACCGGTTAATCCCTGCAACCCTAATTCAAACTTGTTAATCAGAAGCCACAGTCGGCATTCTATCATTCCAAATATCTTGTGTTAGATCAAGATTTTATTTATTTGTATAGGAAACCAGAGTGAAATCACTTGCTTGTTACTGAAACAGTGTTGGGAATTTCTTGATGGTTCTTATTGCTTACCCTGACATGTCTGTTCTACTTGTTCTTTTTCTCTCAGTTGAGACTGGAGCCTGAGACTTTATGCACAAACCCAAATGCAGAAGAAGAGCCCACCAGTGTTTCTACATATTTCATTGGAGACATCTTCACAGAGGTGGATGAACCAGAGGTGCCGGAGTAAGGGACTTACTCCAAGAGAAAGCGCAGCAGTAGGGACGAGGATAAAGTTAAGGATGTGCTTTATCCAAAAATCCTGAATGAAACCTGTGAGTTGCAGGTAGCTTTTCATGACTGTTATTAAGGAAACCAGTTGTAAGAATTCAAATGCCAGCTGCCTTTTACATTGTGTAAACACTATATGATGAATGGAACCCAGTTTTTTTTAAGTCCCCTAAGATGTACCTGTAAATGTCATGATATATTTTGGAATGGATCTGTTTCGCTGTATTTCATTATAATTGGGAAGTTGGGAAAGTCCAAAATCCTTTTTCAAACTGTTTTCTGTCTTCACAGCTTCACTATCCACAGTCATTTTGATGGATTTACCTGTACTGTCTACTCAAAATGACTCAAAACGCACTAGAACCTGAAGCAGCTGCCTGTTGGCTTCTGTTGTGAGTGTGTTTGAACAAGCAGGTGTTCTGTTCTTTTTTGCACCAAAATTTTTGTCTTGTGGTGAGTTTTAACAGTAATAAATTAAAAGGCGCATCATGCTTCCCTCCATTAGTATCTCTTATAAATCTGCCTTTATCTTCTCTAACATGACAGCCGTTCATCTTACCTTCTCACATGTTGGATATTTTTTTTCAAGGGTAATTTATTATATAGATATAAAAAGAACACAGGCAGGTGTTATGTCATATAAAGTTATATTTTATAGAAGTGTTTTAGAATTTTAGATGACTGGAAGTGATGTCACTTTTTTCTGCTGCCTGTAAAGTCACTGACTGTCTGATTTCATTTTCAGTGTTAGAAAGTTGGACTGAACTAACAATCATTTTTCTACTGTATGCAAGCTGTATACCAGCAGGAATATGAATATGTATCATACAAAAATTGTAAATATGTTAATAAAATTTTATGACGCTCTGCCTTTGTTATCTTGTTTTTTGAGGGTTTTTCTGAAGTGATAAAATGGTGAAAAACATCACTGATTGATTTTATATCTGAGTGCATCTGAGTAATGCTCATGGATTAGCACATCATAATCACAATGATCAGGTCGCAACTCAAAGTGCTTTACACTGAAATAATTTCAAACTTGGCTGCCTAATAAGTGACACTGAGAAATTAGAAGGCTTAAAGTATGAAATGCTGATATTTAAAATGATTTTTCGTGTAAAATGTAGTACTATGATAGTCAGGAAGTCGAGAATGATATGTTAATTATTTTCTTTGCATATGTGTGCTTTCTTAGGTAAAACGAAGTAGTTGTGGAATGGATTTTTTTATTTAAAAGGGTTTAAGTATGAAGTACTGAATATTTAAAAGATGTTTTCATGTACAATGTTTATTACCAAAATTGTCAGGAAGTAATGAATGAATAATGATCAGTTCACTTAGAGTTCACTGGTGTTAAAATACTTAGGTCGTACTTAATATTTTGTGTTTTGTAATTGTTCTTTGGCATTCATTTGGGTGCACATTTGAGTGTTTTCCAGACTCTAATCTGCTTAAACAAAGTCCTTTTATGAGGGTAAAACTGAGGAGTGATTTGGAAAAAATGTAAAATTGAGAATTTAGAATGATTGTAGCACATATGATTTTTTTTCTCAATGTTTATTAACAAAATTGTTAGGAAGTCAAGAATGACTTTGGTCATTCGACAGAGTTAGGATAACTTTATATTTACTTAATATGTGCTTTGTAATCCTTCTTGTGTGTTAATTTTCCCTCCCCTACGTGTTGGGGTGATTTCCAGGCTATTTTAGTCCTCAATGAAAGTCAAACTTGTGCTTTTAAATTAATTCTGTTCATAACTGGGAGCCAGTGTGTTCAGTACAGGAGCATGTGATCAGACTTTCTGCTGCAAGGTCCAGCAGGGGGAGCTGTGCTTTTCTCAGAACTGGCAGCAGAACTTTTTAGCACCACCCAGATTGTCCCAGATTGGGACTTGATGTGCAGGCGTAGATGATCTGTTAGTCTAGCGGGCCGTGTTTTACTTTTTCGTGGCGTCAACTTTAACTTTTGTAGTGTTTGTGTCGATGAGTTAAACGCCTGGCCAGTTCAGCTCTGGTACTTGAACGCCCCCGTGTTCTTCAGAGATGTTCTGCAGAAACCAGACCTCCAGGGCCACCGTGGCTCGAGGCTCAGCGGTGGAGATGGAGGTCCGCAGGGGTCACTTTCGCCTCAGCGTGTTTGAAGACTCTGCACAGGTGGGGCAGGGGGGATGTTGGGTGACCTGTAACGCGCCCACTCTGTGCTGTGATACAATTTACTTCTTAGAGCTTTGTGATATATCGTCCGTGCCGGTACACCGGGATATTGACTTTCACGGAAATCGACCAATATGAATTGGCATTGATTGATTAGGATTGTATTGATTATAATATTCCCATTCCAGAAAACGGCAGTGTATATTTCTTAGAGCTATGTCATATATCGTACCGACATGTCGATAATCTTGGTACATATTGATATTGATGTTCCAGGTATTGATTGATAAGCATTGTTTTGTAGTTGTATTATTCCTATTCCAGCAGATAACGGGCTTAAAAATAGTAACCGTTGATACCATTGTTGCTTAAAGTACCCTTTTAACATATCTCTTCAACATCTGTAAATCTAACACTCATTATTGTTCTATATTCAAACTAAACCTTTATTTCTTAATAAGAAGTCTCAGTCAGCATTCTCTCATTCCAAATTTCTTTCGTTAGATCAAGACTGGATAGTTCGATATATTGTTAACTAAGAAACCAAAGTGGAATCACTACAGAATCTTTAGAAATGGTAGGCTTTATTTGTTACATGCACAGTTATGCACTTAGCGAAATGTGTCCATGAAGTTGTGCAATATAGTTAAAATGAATAATGAAAATTAAAGGCTAGAACTAAGTCATTATATTAATGCTGGGCAACGATTAATTAAAAAAAAAAAGTTTATCGTGATTAAGCGCATGGTTTTCTGAGATTAATCGCATTGTTATATGCAAAATTAAATAATTCAAACGTTGTGTATGGTGCACATGATTTTAAAAGTACTGCTATAAGAACAGAAATGCAATGGCATATTGTTTGCAAACACTTTAAACAAATAAGGAGCTTTTTAACCGCAGTATTTCTTATAACACAGTTACACAGCTGCAGTTCAAATATTTCTTGTAAATCTCAACTTAAACATTAATGTAATCTAATTAAATGTAAGACTAACGTTGTTTGCCACTGTAGGGCATTCATATTTTATCTAGTTGAAAAACAAGTGACCCTCCAGAGCATGGGGAGCAATGAATGTATCTGAAAGTGTCATTAAAGTCCCTGTTGGTGTAATGGTCGGATGTTCCATTACTTTTGTTCATATTGTTGACTTGTGGGCTTTTGTAATGTCCATCACAAGAATTTACAAGTTTTTAGACATACGTTTCTTCTGAATCAAGAGTACTATGGGGAATCTGTCCTCTTTGCTGCTGTACACTGCAAAAACTCCTGATCTAACTAAGAATTACAATCTTATTTCTAGCCTAATATTCTTATTGTTCTTGTTTTGAGAATAATATACTATATAGGATCAGATTTATTTGCTCTTATATTGTATATAAAGATTGTTTTAAGATATATCTTTAGACTAGAAACAAGAACAATATTAAAAAATATTAGGCTAGAAGTAAGATTGTAATTTTTAGTTAGATCAGGAGTTTTTGCAGTGTACTCTTTTGGGAAGATTTTACACTATGGTTGGAAAACTGCCTATTTTTTTGCCAAAAAAATAAGCCTATTTTCAAGTCATAGTTTTTGTGAGGTCACAAAACCAGCTTATTTACATATATCCCTTTTATTCTGATTACAGCAGTTTATTCTACGCATTCATGCACCAATTGACCAACACCTTTGAAAGGTAGAAAATTATATTTTTGATGAATTATATGAAAATGATTGGTCGCACAGTTAGTTAGCTGTGATTGGTTAGAGGGTTATTTGCAGATTGCAGCCTCCTGCATGATGACGATAAACAGATTAAATATTTGCCCTGTTGTTCTTTTATTTTCTGTAACGTTTCATTTTTTAAACTTTAAGATTTACTCAGATTGAATCCACAGGACTTTTTAAATAGCCGTCCCTCTGGAGTCAGCCTAAGGTGATATAATTTCACAGTGAGGAGGAAAAGTTAAGAAATTGTAGTGTGTGTGAAAGAGAATTAGTAGGAATACAGCAAATATGTTATATTTCTCAAGAAGAACACATTTTAAGTAATGTAAAAAACAAGTAAAATTCTCCCATATCTGTTTACCATTTGGCGGTTTCTTGTGATTATTTTGTTCAAAACAGTGCGGAACATGCCACTCCCTGGTCACTGCAGGACACGGAAATGTAAACGCTGATCCAGGTGCTGAGTGACTTTAGCCTTTCTGGCCAGATTTTAATGTTTCCTGCTTGTTTGGGCTAGTTTTCATGTTCCTGAATGTAACTTAATACATGTACTCACACACACACACACACACACACACACACACTCAGATACTTAACACTGTATTTATGTCTGAGCGGAATATAAATGCTCATATCAGATGCAGTTGAGTAACATATTGGACTTTGCCTGCTGTGGCCTAATCTTTACATAAATTATTTATTTCTAAACAATGACAAATTATTCTAGGATAATACATCAAAACACAACATGCCCTAAATAAGGTGATGCAATGAAAGCTTGAACAAATTACTTTAGAACTTAATTTGGAAGAGAGAGTGGTACCAGTAAGATTATGCATGTGCTTTATGCAATGGCCTTAATAACATCAGCTTTAGAGTCAAATAGGGTTAATCAGTCTAAACCAGACTGCGTTGTTTTCTGGGTCATTAAATGACTGGGATAGATTCCGAGAAATTCACATTCTGCCAGAAAGCCAAACAATTGTAGTTTAATTAGTGAATGATGATGAAGCAACGGTTGCCAGCCCAGCACCATCTTATCAGAAGTTGCATAAGACAAAATCCTTATAAGAAGTAAACCAATTAGAGAGACATTATACTGCTTTACAAACAATGTCTGTTTCCTGCCCTCACTTACTTTCAGTACTGTGTCTGTCTGCACATGAACACAGTGCATGTTAAGTCTATAAACTGTTTTATTAGAGCACATAACCTTTTGTTAATTCTGTAGTTACATTCTACATACAAACATCCTAAGCACAGTAGATCTCTGCACATTAGCTAAATACTTTAGAATTATATCTAGAAGCTTGGATGGACTTGCTTGTAATTTTAGAATTCTATGTGAGTGTCTCAGAATTCTGCACAGTTGCTAAGTTGCTAATCCTACCCAGGTATTATAGAATTTTACACATTAAGCATTCTAGATTTCTGTCTTTCTCATAATTCTTTATTCTTTATATGTTTCTCAGAATTCTGCTCACCAGCTAGGCATTCTAGAATTCTACCCAAGTTTCTCAGAATTCTACACACTAGCTAGGCCTTCTATTAGACTATGCAATAGCATTATAGAGTACATTCTGTGCCTAACCAATTCAGTTTATTTCAATTAAAGCATTACATAGTGTTTCAACTTTTCAGAATGTGGTCTACATTGTATACACTAGCTAACAGTTTACTGTTCTAACACATTAAATATTTTTCATTTTCACAGTGCGGGTGTAGGTCTGGGCTCTAGGGTGCACCTGAAACAAAAGCCTGTGCTTTGAAAGAATTATTTTCACACACAAGAGAACTGTGTGTGTGTGTGTGCGTGTGTGTAACCCTAGACATGCATTCCAGCACAAGTCAGACCTCAGTACTCCCCGTGAGAATAAAACACAGAAACCACATTAATGACCTGGCTGTTTCTCATTCTAAACCAATCACGATTCAGTGTTTAAAAGAGAGAGAGAAAAATAACATTCACAGCCACTCCTTTCCACACATTCCTGTGTTTACCACAACCATTACTATTGCTCTAGGAAGTCAGTTAAAGAGAATGGGAAAGTTATTTTGTTTTTCCCGGTTAGGTAATGCAACTTCTGATTCGTTAATAAATTGTGAATTTATCAGGAACTAGCTTTGTCAAAGCCATTGCCCAACTTCCCAGCCCAGACTTGGACATGCAGCCTGACCTCATTCCACTCCCTCTCCTTTCCTCTCTGTTCCCTGTGAGGTGGAACCATTGTTCCCATAGCGCCTCTCGGTGGTACTTCTGTGGATTGCACTGCAATACTGTAGACAATCCTGGGTAGAAATTATGTTTCAAAGAATTTCTATTCACTGAAATTTTATGGAACTGAAAGTGGCTCCATTGTGACACTTTTCTGTTTTTAACATAGAAATTCAGCTAGTTTTATAAAGTCTTAAAACTGTTTGAGTGAAATGGTTGTGGAGAAACATACTGATTTTTCATTACAGATTTGGTGAGTGGAACCAGAGGTCTACAGTCCAACCACAGCCATTATGCTTGTTATGCAATGTCTTCTGTCTTCATATATGTAATATTAATGGTGGACCAAATTAAATAGATGAGACAATAATAGTATAAATTGTCGAGGAGGAGATCCAGTATTACATATCTATGAGTGGTAAAATTATACGTACCTCTGCTTTCAGCATCTAATGTGTGACAGAATATCTGCATCTAAACATTTGCAGTAATTGTCAGGACTATGACTTTTTTCAACATATTTTAATACTAAGTTTTTCAAAAGCTTTAGTATGTATGTTTGGGGGATTTGTGGGTGGTCAGTAATTCCAGCAATTCCAGGGTTTAAAGGATTGTCCGTATTCTTACTTAACCTTTCTTTGGTTGAGCAACTTATGTGCTCAGGGTCATTGTCTTGCTGCATTAACCACTTTCTATTGAGATTCCCAACAGATGTTCTAAATTTTTTGCTATCACCACCATTTTGGTGTCATCTGTCCACAAAACATGTTTCAGTTGCTTCACATGATCTTTAGCACATTTTAAAATGTTTCCATTTGTACACAAAATTCCTGAAACTGAGGGGTGATTAAGAGATTCACATACTTTTGCCACTCCCTCATATGTAATACTGGATTATTTATGTCAACAGCATATATGGAGTATTCTACATAGTCTGCTCAATTTTAAGCACCACTGTAGTTTATTTTGTCTAACAATAGCCTACACGTACATCAGGCCTCAAAAACCATACAACATTATTAGGTTATGAATATGCCTTAGGACTGTCTGATAATGTTGTATGTTTGTTGTAAATTCATCTGTAAAACACCACTGTAACAGTTATGATATGGAAAGTATTTCACACCAGGCCCCTCTGAATTACACAGTTTACATCATGATTTAATTATGCAGAAAATGAGAGAAATGGCTAGACTTCCCCTTAAAGTGTGTGTTATAGGATTATCAGCTGCAAATCTTTCATGACAAATGCTAATGTTTCTTAACACCTAAGCAATTTAAACATGTCCTTTTGTTTAGCATGACTGAAAAAAGAGACACACAGTTGTTCAGGGTCAAGTTCAGCTCTGTTTACATCTGAAGTAAAATTCATAGATTTTACAGCACCAGTTACAAAACAATACATATATAACTGTCATCACGTTCCTTTTCATACAGTCTGTATGTTGAAATTAAACTGCAGAAAGCTTTTTAAATCATAAGTTTTGTCCCAATACTAACCATACATACAACAGTTTATGTAGGCTGTATATGGAAACTTATGTAACTTATGTAAATTAGTTGTGGACTTCCACACCCTGGTAGTGAAGGCCCAAATGCTGCAATTGCTGCAATTGTGTGGGGTCTTCCACAATGCTGGTCGCTTTGATCAGCCTCATCATTCCAACTGATTAAAGGTCATCAGCTAAATTGAGGATGTGATTTGAGCTATGCATTCCTGCATAGTCATGGGTCAGCAGCACCCTGGGGACCCTGTGCTCTGCATGGTGGTGCTAGAGGTTCCATTCTGACTTAAGGAGGTCTCCCGGAGGAAGGATATTCAAGATCCAGTTGCAGACCGAGTAGGCCCAGCATTCCTATTAAATGCTGAGGAATGATGGTAATGAATGCTGAACTGAAGCCTATGAACTGCTTTCTCATATAAGAGTCCTTTTGGTCTGGGTAGGTGATGTCCAGGTGAAGTGTGATGTCATCCTCTGTGGAAGTTTAGAGGCTCATGTGCATGTTGCAGCCTTCTGTGATATCATTATTGCAGAGATTAATATGATAAAAAGACATTCCATGAATATGTATGAAATGTTTTTTTGACAATTAAAAAGCAGCTATGCTGTCTTTTACCAAATGTATATGATCATTTTGTTCTACATAGGTTATGTGTAATATGGATAACTTGCTATGGTTCTCTGGGTTTTGTTGGTTGGAAACCACACTATTTCCTAACTGGCTTTTTGTCACTGTTCTTCTACACCATGTTTCCTCTACAGGAAAGCTCACGTAGTCCATAATTACTATATCAGCCACACACTAGAGAAGAGCAAATGGTTAATTAAGGCAAATGAGAATAAATATCATGTTGTTTGTAAAAAACACAAATAGAATGCCAATTTCCATATTATGCCCCATTTATTTCAAATAATGTAATATTTGATATCATTTTGCCCCAGTCTAACACTCATTAACAGAGAAGTAGGAACATGATTTCATGGTGTTTTCCTAGCACATTATCGTGTGATGCCTTACTCCACCAGAGCGCTCATGTGATTAAACTCATGAATAGACTTCTAGACTCTGCATGTGTGTGTATGTGTGTGTGTGTGTGTGTGTGTGTGTGTGTGTGTGTGTGTGTGTGTGTGTGTGCGCGTGTAAGTGGCTGGGTGGGTGGAGAATAAAAGGAATTTTTTCCCCCTTGTTCTGCAGTAGCAGCTGCTACTCTTCTGGGAAGGCTTTACACTACAGCCCTTCAAAAAGTGTCTCTTTGTTCTGTAAGTTGTGTAGTAAGGCTAATATTACAGTGTTACATTGCTGTGAGGAATACTGAGGAGCTTTATATCCCTCTAGGCAACATTTGGCACTGTTCTATGGTGCACCTTAAAGTAGAAGGGTGTTTAGGTCTGTTTTATTCTTGTAATAAGAATAATTGTAATAAAAATAATGTGCATATATAAAAAATGTTGATGTCTATTGTTACAATGTAATGTGCTTGTCTCTTGACGTAGTTAATCAGTTGAAATCAGAAATGGCTTACAAGGTTTATGTTTATTATAATAATAATTTTATTTATAAGCACCTTTCATAACAATCAAGGTCACTTTACAGAAGTTATTATGTAATACAAATTGAAGAATAATTACATTAAAATAGTTCATATCTAATTATATACATTATACCAAATGAGCTTGGAGGACCACATCCATATGTCTTGATTAAGCCATCTGGAATGGCAAAGAAAGCATTCTTGCAGGACTCCCAGAGTTTCTTTGGTCAAGATTCTTTGGTTTCATGTTCCAAGCCTTCCGCTTCATGAACTTTAACAAGCTGTGAACATCAGGACAAATTTTGACTGTTTAATTTTGCACCCAGTTATTAATGGAAAGCCCTTGGCATTAAATTTAACAGTTGATTAAAAATTGTTATGTGCCTTTTTAATTTCCTAAACCATTTTTTACAACAAACTTGACTGTATTATGACTATATATACAGTAATCCCCTGGTTTTACTTGGTTCAGCAGTTAGATTCAGCCCAACACAGATTTTTTCTCTGAGAAAGTTGTTTAAAGTGCCCCCCTTTTATTGCATCTCACTGAAAAGACACCTATATTGCCTATAAAAGACACCTATATTATATACATATATTGACACTAATATATATATTGCCACTACTGACCACATAAAAAGGGAGGAGGTAGCTCAGTGGGTAGGATACTTGCCTCCAGACCAAAAGGTCACAGGTTCGAATCCTACCTTCAGCACCACCACTGGGTCCCTGAGCAAGACCCTTAACCCTAAGTTGCTCCAAGGAGACTTTCCCCTGTAGTTAGAGAATGGAAGTCGCTTTGGAAAAAGGGTCTGATAAATGCCGTAAAGGTAAAGGTAAAAACCGCATATATATTAGGGGTGTAACGGTACACAGATGTCACAGTTAGGTACGTACCTCGGTTTTGGGGTCACAGTTTGGTATGGTCCACAATACAGCAAAGTTAAGCAACAAAATTTGTAAAGAATGAAGCTTGGTTTGTTTTCGTTTATTTTAAATAAACAGAAGTGTATTAACCAGTAATACTGTAGCGTGTAAGAAGGCAGCAGAAGTGATATGCCAGTAGGTGGCACTATTGCACCACACTACAACCCAGGTTTATGATTTACTTACGAATACATGTATTGTTTCAGGTTTAATATATATACTGTATATATATATATATATATATATATATATATATATATATATATTAGAGGTGGGCATCGATAAATTTTTTTTAACGCCATTAATCGCATGGAATCTTCACGTTAACGATGTTATCGCCAATAATCAAAAACCCCACCTCAATGCTGCCCATAGGTCTAAATAAATTTTAAAAAGTATACATATATATTATATGTATACATATATATTTCTGTGCCGACCGGTGGAGGAAGGCGACACACACACTCAGACGGAGGCAGAGAGTCCTTTTTCTTGTCTTTATTGGCCCCAAAGCAAACAGCACAGCATACCCCCACAGCACAGGAGCAGCAGGGTTGCTCCCTCTCTCTACACCCTCTCAGCTCCCACTCCAACCCGAACTGCTGCTAGGCACCGCCCTTCCCCTTAAATAGGGCAACCCCAAAACCCCGGAAGTTGCCATCGCCTCCCTCCCCTAATCACGCGCCCATCACGCGCCCCTGGCCTGAGCATGGACCCCCAGTGAACCCACCGTTAACCCTTCCCAGGCTAGATCGCCACATTTCTTTTGTAATTATCTAGACCAATAGGCAGTACCACATCCCTATGTAACACCATTTTGTTTCCATTGCATAGGACAGTGAAGCAACCCTGTCAGATAACTGTGGTTTGGAGGAAGTACCTGTTGCTGCTGCTGCTGCTGCTGTGGGGATTGGGGTGGTCTTCCTATCTCCACCCCATGGCAAAGGGTTCATAGAGTATGTATGGGGAGTGTGTGTGAGTGTATGGTGTTTATTTCTGTGTGTCTATATGTGGGGCGAGTGTGTGAATATTTGTTTGTATGCATGAGGGTGGGAA
>JBBPDH010099875.1:9130-20368 GCA_037974565.1 Clupeocharax schoutedeni | reverse complement strand
GCAGCAAAGCTAACTTAATAAGACTTTTTTGTTCTACATATAAAAGGTCTTAGATTAGTACTTAGGTTATTTGTAGATAGTTGTGAACCTTGAGTTTACGGGGGGCCCATGGCCACTGCTTGTGCATAGGGCCCAGATTTTGGTGCTATGCCCCTGGATATAGGCCGTGAGATCTAGTCCCTGTTAGATCTAGTTACAGTGATTGGTCTGTTCTTTTTGTTCTGTCCTTTGTTCGTTTAGTTTTTTGTTTATGTGCCTGTGGGGAGCCCTCAGTGATGTATGATATTATTATTTTTTTTACATATGAGTGCTATTTTATTTAGCTAGGACTTTTATTTGCTATTCATCATGCAAATTTAGTTTGTTGCCCAAGTAACATTTTTTGCACTTTAAGCCTGCAGCTGGGTGTCCCTTCTGGGGTTGCAAGGCACCTCATTGTATTAAAGTCTACAGGATACAGGAGCACTTGGTTTGGTTCATCGTTACTCTGTGTGTGTGTTTGCTTTGGAGAAAGCACCATTAGTCTTCCTCCCCAGGGCAAGCTCTGATGTTGTGGGTATTTCTTTTTCTTTCAGCCTATGAATTTGTTGGAGAGATCCTGGAAGCATTTTAGAATTGCTATTGCTGCATTTTTAAGAATTACTTTATAAAAGTTTCATTGCTTTGGCCTTTGCAGTAATGGTGCTTTCTAATAGATTTTTGTTTCAAGTTTACTCATGCAGTTTTTATGCTATGATACTAGTAATGTTGGAAATCACATCGCTAGCCTTTCAGGATTGAAAACATTACATTCTTTGTGTGAGATTCCCAGGGTGGCATAGTTGTCTACAGCTTTATATTACTGCATGTTAGGTACTTTAGGAGCACTTTATGCTCTGGCACGTAAGGACCTTGCTACAAACTATGCTAGAAATGATTGAGGATGTACCAGTTCACACCAGCTCAGCTCCTTTACCTCTCCTCTTGTTTGTTTGCCTTTCTCTCACTCACGTTTCTCCTAATAGTCCCCCCGTTTCTGCCTTTCAATGCTCCAGTTTCTGCCTCTAATCTTGTTCTGACTGCAAAAGTGTGAACATGACTTTGACACACACATTATCATAAATCATGCGCAGTCTTGTTCGATAGCGCAGCTTATTTGAGAAAATCTCTCATGAAACACAAAGCAGAGGTTCACACTTTTAGACTTGGCAAGAAGTTGTAAGCTACGACAAACACCAATGGTTTGGGGATTGTTGGCCTGTTTAATGATGTTGCTCAGTGTTGTTAATGACAGTAAGGCACATGTGTGTTTGACAAGTTACACTGACTTTTGCTGTTCTAAAATTACGTTGTCCTACAGCTCCCAAACAGATGATATGAAAACTTAACACTGGCTGAAATGAGTAAGCTAATGTTAACTGTGACTGTCAAAAAGATGCACTGTGTGGAAAAAAGTATTGGGACATACCTGTTTTTTTGGATTTGGGCTAGGCCCTTTGCTTCCAGTGAAGGACAGTCTTAAAGCTACAGCATACCAAGACATTTTGATAATGCTTCCAACTTTGTGGACACAGTTTGGGGAAGAACAGTTTCTATTCCAGCGTGACTGTGCCCCAGTGCACAAAGCAAGCTCTATAAAAACATGATTCACACAGAGCCCTGACCTCAACCCCATCCAACACCTTTGGGATGAACTGGAACGGAGATTGTGAGCCAGGCCTTCTCATCCATCGAGGTGTCTGACCTCATAAATCCATCCAAGAAGAGTGAAAGCTGTTATAACTGCAATAGGGAAGCAACACCCCATTAAAGTCTTTGGAGTCCGAATACATTAGTCTATTTAGCGTAGGGCAAATATTGCATAAAATTGGGAAAGGATTTCGCTTTGGCTGAACATCAAACATGACAGAAACTCTTACTAATGGCAATTTATGGTAAAAATCTATGAAAACCTGTCAACCTCTCCCACCTCCTGCTGAATCTGTTTTCATGCTGTTCTCAACATGCTTGTGCAAATGATGAGCCTGCATGTATCACTTTACATTTTGATGATATCATCACATAGATGACTCCCAGAAAGAAATGTACAACATTTTACACAGAATAGCAAACCATTTTTCATGTTTCAAACTTGTCAAAAACAAAAATCCTGTTTAATTTTTTTTGCATCATGCATCAAAATCTATCATGTCATTTTATGACAAGAACATCATCACATTTATTACATGTTGCTCAAAGTGCATGAACTAAGATTACTGTTTAATTAGATTGGTTGGCTGGTTATTTATTCATTTATTTATTAATTTATTTTTCTGTTCCTGTTATTACTTCCCAAAGCCCTTCAAAGCCCCCTCACTGATTTCAATGACAAAATAGGTTGCAGTAGTTTCAAAGCAAAAGGTCACCATCAAGGAATTGTTACGAAAGTTGATTTCACTCATGTTTTTTCTTTGAAAAAGCTCATTGAGCTGAGAAGATGAATATGGTGAATACGGTGAAATATGTGAAAGGGGGGATGAGAAAAACTCTGAGGAAACAGTCACTGGAAAAAAATGGAGAAGCAGCAGGACAGTATGCATGTCTAGGGTGGTGGCCTAGTGGGTAGGATACTTGTCTCTGGACCAAGAGGTTTTGGGTTCAAATCCTACCTTCAGCACCACCACTGGGTCCCTGAGCAAGACTCTTAACTCCAAGTTGCTCCAGGGAGACTGCCCCCTGTAGTTAGGGAATGGAAGTCACTTTGGATAAAAGCGTCTGATAAATGCCATGAATGATGTTGGACAAGAAGGCCTGACTCATAATATCCATTCCAGTTCATCCCAAAGGTGTTGGATAGGGTTGAGGTCAGACTTCCGAGTGGTAAAGTTCTTCTACACCAAGAAAAGGTTCTTCCCCAAACTGTCCACCAAGTTGGAATCATGGCGTTGTGCAAAACGTATTAGTACGGAGAAGCATTAAGGTGAATTAACTGGTATGCACCAAAATAAAAAAGATTCTCTGTGTCTCCATTTTTGCTGTGAAGACATGTCTATATGTGCTTGCGTACCGCGTATGTCAACCCCTGATAATAATAGCTAGACCAAGCAGAGAAACTGTGGAAAAGGGGCAGATTCACACTTTTCAATCTATTCCATGTTGGTAGAAGAGGTGATGTAAATTAAATATGCAAGCTAAATGACTAAATGACTATAATGCCTCTAGAAATAAGAATGACCTTAAATTAGCATGTGTAAGCCTTCTTGTTAATCGATGTTCCACTTAAACACACTAAGTATATGCCCTTATAACGCTCATGTGTTTTTTCTCCCCTCCAAACAGAACTGAAATACCAGGCAGCTGCCAGTGAACAGCCTCTTCAGAATAAATGGAAAATGTGCTTTCTGGGGACTTCCTGCAAACTTCCAGCTCTACCTGGAGTTTTCTTTCTTGCTCGTTGATTACACAGTTGTAGAACAGTAACTTCCCAATACACAAATCATTTATACAGTCATACAAAAGAGACAACGCATTGTATAGCTTGAAAACTCTTCACCTAAGGCCAGAATTTGTAAACCTGAATGATGTACATAATGATGTTATTGATGAAAACTGAAGTAAACCAACATAAATTTTAATGAAGGTTAATTCCAATAAGTGTCAGTTTGTTCTAACATGTCATAATGGCTTACTCTAATACCCCTTTTCCACTGCACTGGTTCCCGTGCCGGGTCCATGCCAGTTCCCAATGTTGAATCCATTGCCGCGCTTTTCCACAGAAATATATTGGTGCCGGTGCCCTAAAACAAGCACCGAACCGGCGCCTAAACTCTGCTGGTAGCGAGAATCTTTGTACATAATCGTTGTTTATGTCGATCTCTTAGTTATAAGCTGCATTTGTATACTGAAATAAATTCTCAAAGTTTGGAGAGCAAGCAGGAACTGAGTACGGCTATGTTTGTTTCTGTTTAATTGTCATGATCTGTCACGTATTCTCATGAGGCTACCTGTCATTTCAAGGACCTGAGGAAGGAGGGCACAGAAGCAGGAGTATGGAAAAAAACACAAAATGGCTTTAATGAGAAATAGGGAATAAACAGTTCTTTAAAAACACAATCATGTAAAGAACTTAACAAGAGTTGAGGATAAACTGTTTCTGATGACACAAGCACATAAGGAATGTGAGCAGAGGACAGTCCGGTAAGTTAAACTCTGGTATCCTCTCACTAGCTTGTAGTAACATTTGGCTTGGGATGTGAAGACATCGCTTCATAATGAGGGCAAACCCGATTTGTTTCACTCCTAATTACGAGTCTTGAAGAAGAAAGCACGAAGGCTCTCTCACGAAGGGTTCAGACCGACCCAAGAGAAGACAGAGCACAATCAAAGTCCACTGGCAAAGACATACAACAGACAGAGGTCAGATCCCAGTGAGCTTTTCCAGATGAGCAGATGGAGAGCACTGATTAAGGTATGGATGAAATGTTAGTCCTAGAGAAAGATGAAGGCTTGTTATGATGGAGACCCCACACCAAACTGGTGAAGTGGCTGGCTTAAGTACAGAGAGGGAGACACACATTTAATAAATAAAGAGTCCTGGATTAGAACATTGTGTCACATCCCCAGTCAGTGGCCACTGTTGCCTAAGAAATGGACAGGCTTTTATGTTGACTAGGGGAGTGGCATGATCCCTGATTATTAGCTGCTGTTCAACACCTGCCCCCCCACACAGCACGTATGCCCCCTGAACCCTACATGAACCCCTAACACACACACACACATACATCCCCCCATGCACAGTGCTCCTCCACGTGGTCCTCCTGCTCGCCACAAAACCCCTCGCCAAGTTATGAGCCATCCCCGGCCACGACCAAACCCACCTGAAAATCCTGAAGGCGAGCAGGAGACCTGGGCTGTCTCTGTGCCCTCCCTGAACCTCTCAGCAGCTCTGGGGTATCCACAGTGTCCGTTTCCCCAGTGTCCTTTTTCCCAGTGTCCGTTTCACCAGTGTCCTTTTCCCCAGTGTCTGTTTCCCCACTGTCCTTTGTGTGGTAGGGCGCCAAATGGTCCCTATGGACCACCATTGCTCTCCTACGGCCCCCCAACCGCACCCTGTAGACCACCTCACCCACTGGGCCCAACACGCACCCCGGACCCCGCCAGTGGGAGTCTAATTTTGGACTCCGCCCCTTTTTCCGGGTGGGGCAGTAAACCCAGATGCGCTCTCCATCCTGAAAGTCCCGGCCCCGACTGCGCAGGTCGTACGCGCACTTCTGTTTGGCAGTGGCTCCTCCATGTGGTCATCCTGCTCGCCACAATATGTAGTCTTAGACCATCAAGAAAAGCAAGGAGAAGCATAGTGTTATAGGATCCTAGAATGGCATGGCGGTGGAGTACCCCTCGTTGGCTGATGGCTGCGCACATAGTGACATTCCTTCCACGCTGACCGGGGACATTTACAACAGCCCGATGACCAATTATGTTCCCCCTTCTCCTCCTTTTTGTCAGGTTACAGTTTTGTTCCTCCTCCTCCTCCACCTCCTCCTCCCTAGTGTCCCTAGACCTCCTTCTCCTCCTCTCCCTCTTCCTTCACCACGTCCTCCTCCTCGAACCCCTCCTTCTTGACCTCTTCCTTTGCAGCTCTTTGGATCCATTGTTTCAAACCTGAATGATCTGACTTTGGCCCTTTATCTATCCATCAAAGTTTCTGATTGGTGTGTGATAAATTTTGACTCCTAGTGTCTCCACTTGGTTAATTGTGAGCTAATTGAGCTTGAGCTGTGCTGACTTAAGTTAACATTTTTGAATGCAGGTGCTTTCTAAAGTGTAAGCACTGAAAAATGTAAAGTGTAAGCACTGAAAAATGTAAAGTTTGGCAGTAACAGTTCAACAAATCTAACTCATGTGTTAAAGCAGGGGAGTAGCGTTTATAGTTCAGGGAAATGAATGTGCTTTTTGATAAATAGCATTATGGTTTTGAAGTTTTCATTCAAAAGATCGGTTATAGTGTTTTAGCAATCGAGAAAAACTGTAATATGGAGTCTGTCTCCCCTTTGGAAGCATAACAGCTTCCACTCTTCTTTGAAGGCTTTCCACAAGGTGTGTTTTTGTGAGGCTGTTGTATCACAGACAGGTCCTGTGAATTGGCTTAAGCATTGGGGATGTGCTATCTTCCAGTCATCTGTCTTCCAGTGAGATAGACATTAATAGGAAGAGGAAAGGAAAAGAGTGCAGAGGAGGGGGAAAAAAACACTGTTAGTCACTCTTGTGAGGTCTGACACGTAGCAAGGCTGTTTACTCAGCTGCATCAAAGGTGGCGTTTTTATGGTGTACTGGGGCTATCAGGAGAGCAGCCTCAGGAATTCTTATAATGGGCCTCCAGCCATCTGTAACTTTTTGGCTATGTCCTAGGGCCCTGTGGATTTGGCTGTCCACAACACTGGTGCTGAACGTCTGGGTGGAAGGTTAAGCACCATGGATAGCGGCGGACTGTCAGGAACACCTGCTGTGTTGTCTGTGTTGGCACTGTCAAACACTGCACTGCATTAAAAGTAACAAGTCCATTATGCTGACCAGCCAATTATGCTATTAAAGTTAACTTGAAATTATAAGTGTGCTTCAGCTGTCACACTGCTGCTCTACTTAAGTTTTATTATTATTTTCTTCCATCTGCGGTGAGTGACTTTGAAAATCAAAAGGGAGAGAGAGTCTTTTAGTGAGCATGGTGACATCAGCTCACACTGAGGGTTTCGTCTGGTTGAATGATTCAAAAGTTAAATTACATTTGCCCACTTACAAACAACTTTTGAGTTTTGGTCATATCATCATGCACCATCTGATCCCTTTTCTTAGGAACTGTATGTGTTCCTGCTAGGCTTCTATGTCTTGGGTTTATGCTTTAAAGTCATATGTCATCATTTAGCATTATGGCAGGATAACTTTGTAAATTTATGTTTTCTTTTTACACAAAAGTTATGTACTGGCATGTCACATCATCTAAAATATCAACTATTTGAGGGAGCTGCAACAATTGTGCAATATTACGCAACTTACTTACGGACTTTTTCTAGATTATACTTGTTTTTGTCATGTTGCCATGACTCCAGGGAGAAAGGGAGGCGCAGGTGTGGATTTACATTTTTCACTAAGCCCTATTTACAAACACATGAGGGGCACGAGGGCCAAAACACAAAACAAAACGCCAGGGCAAACTATGCTTGGAAGATGGAAGTAAACTACAAACATGTATGATTGGTGTTAACTCGGAACAAAAGACGATGGACCAACCCAGGGGTATGACACAAGGGAAACTAAATACCCACATGACTCAGAGAAGAACCAGTGAGGACTAACAATTATTCAACCTTAAACACTGGCCGGCTGTGAACACTCAACTGACTGGTGTACACACACATAAACAAAGATCCACCAGGGTTATTGCAGTTTTAAGTAATTGTATTCATCAAAAATGTTGTTCAGTTGGCAGATAACTGTTATTTCTAGATTAAACCACTTTAAACAAATAAAAGCCAATATTATCCTTATAACAGTTTCAGATCATTAGAACATTATTAGAATATTAAAAATGTGATACTGCTTCTTTAAGGAAATATGTGAATTACGTAATAAAATGTCTAAAATGCAATTTACTATCTAGTTTATAACTTTTACATCTACATTTTATTTTTAAATACAAATTAATTCATTCAACTTAATTTAACTGCAACCATTTGTTCAAGAGATCATATTTTGCTGCTGAATTATTTCTATCTGTGCCTCCCCTGTCCTGGCACTGATCTGAAGGAAAGACATTGAGTCCTAGTCAAAAGTGAGAAAAGAATGTCTCAGGTAAAGAAGTAATTCAGGGTTGTTGTGCTGTAACTAACAGCATGAATCTTGTCCCAAAGGACATTACAATCCAAATCCAACAAAGTGACCACCTTCTAAATAGCGAGTCTACACAAAAGATTATATGGAAAAGCGGTGCAGTTTGCTTATGTCAAAAAATCTATGACTAGACCAATGACTGGGGTCAAATGACAGGGCTTTTTTCCTTGAAGCTACTTATAAATTGCAGGGGTAGTGATTTTTGTAGTATAATTTGTCAGAGGGCATTGTGAGAGGCACTGTAGGAAAAAAGCTTTTAGAGAACATTTTTATTTATCTGGGAAAAACCAGCCTGGCAGTATATGGTTTGAATACCTTGGCACTGACGTTTTCCTCTTATGGGACAATTGCCCTAATACAAGCAAAATGGCCCTCACAGCAAAACAAAGAAACAGAACCACTCATTACAGGGGTCAAGCATTCAGGCCTGTATCATTCTGCATCACACACTTGACCACATGTTGAGAAAATGGTTTATGGCTCGTCTGATCCATGAATTTTGTTCCATAGCCCTATAGCCTATGGAACAAAAGTCACCTTTGCTGGCTTAGCTAATATAACATTCCCATAGGCGTGTTAGCAGAAGATAGCATTATCACATCTAATGGTAATTACATAAAGACACCTTATGAAGGGAGTTTTTTAGCATTTTGAAAGTTTTTAGGGTTGTTATGCCTTATCAATTATCGGCCTGACCAATTTTTTTTTATGATATTCAACTACTTGAGATGCTATCTTTGAGATGATGTTTTATGATATTTTTAAAAATGTGCTACTTCGGCTTAGACACCTCCCCCTCTTTCTGTCTATAATTACCACTCTGTGCAAAAACCTCACTTTCCCAATTACACAGAAAATGCCTGAATAATGCACTTTGTTGCACTTATAATGAGAATTTATTCATGTAGCTATATCTGTAGCTTTAGGTAACACTGGTCCCAGCATAATTGGAACTTATTTTAGCTACCATGTTAACATGTTAAATAAATTGGCTATTTTTGTAACGTATGAAAACACCACACAGCCCACAGTGCAAACAGTGTGAAATTGATCTCTGCATTTAAACCATTGACCAGGTGAAGCAGTGAGCAGACAATAACATAGCTTCTGGGGAGCAGTGTGTGGGGATGGTGCCTTACTCAAGAATAACTCCACTGGCAGTCCTGGGATTCAACCCCACAACCTTCTGATCACAGGGGAGGCTCCCTAACCACCAGACAACCAGCTGAGGATATAACATTAACTAACTGTATTAACTGGTCTTATACATGTTATAGGTCATAATTATAGGTTACTGGAGCCTGGGATCAGTGTCACTTGTTAGTGTTTCCAAGCAAGTATCCAAATAATTGACCTAGAAAACTATTTCTATTTACTTTCAATATTTAACCACAAATTTAGTGTCTTCACTCTCTCTTTCAAGATGGGTGTACTAAAGTAAGGGTCTAAAAGTGCAATACAGGAGAATGAAAGTATGGGTTGCTGTATGGGAGAAAGGAATTGGACAAATTCTAATGAGGGATCCAAACTAATGGCCAAAGAAATTACAAAGATAGCCACCGAAATCCATCTGTTCACTGTGGTCTCTGATGTTGGTGTTGAACACCCTGTACCTGCAGCAGAGCCATGGTGTGCCTTCTTTTAGACAAGATAAAAGTCCTGATCTGACCAGAAAACGCTGACTACTTTTCTTCACTACAGACTGGATCAACAGAGTTACTGATGAGCCAAACATGCAACTTTAGTGACCATGAGAGGACCAGAAAACAGATTGAATAAGGCTTGCTGAAGCTCCAGATGTCAGCTACACAACACAGTCCTTGCAATTCGAGGGAGTAATGATCTGTCAGGTCATAGAGACATGCCAGATATCACTATAAAGTCTGTCACCCATTCCGTCCATTATTCAGTACCATAATTCTGGCTTTGCGATTTCAAGAGGGCTTTTTTACTGGGACTAATTCAGATGGAAATTCAGATGGAAATTCAGTCTGACATCTGGGAGTCTGTGAGCATTGCGTTCTGCCTTCTACTTCTTTTCCTGTAGGTCCTGGATATCAGACTAAATTTCTCCGACTTGACATGGCAAAGCCAAAATTAAGGCCTTGAATAATACAGATTGAATAATTAAAGGTGTTAAAATTAAAATTACAACTGAAATAAAACTTCACTATATAAACTTACATGCATTATCAATCAAATGTGGGTTTTTTTTCAGTATCAACAATTCAATATGTTTTTAAAGTGACATTGTGTAAAATTTTGTTGAAACATTCTCCTGACACTAGAGGTGACAATTCACCAGCGTCCTGCATCATTGTTTACCTATCTGACTGTTCTGAAGATGCTCCTTCAAGATGATCGAGGCATCAGCCAACTCATGAGGAGAGCTACATCAAACGTTTCTCAGAACTAGAAGAAAAAACAACAGTGGCCAGGTCTCTTGTATCCTTATTATAAGAGTCAAGCAGTCTACTCATTCTCCAGCACTGCACTGACAATTGGGAAGCTGGTGGCCTAGGGGTTAGGGAGTTGCCCCAGCAATTAAAAGGTTGTGGGTTTGAATCTCAAGCCAGCTAGTTGCACCACTGAGGTTCCCTTGAGCAAGGTGCCGTCCCCACACGCAGGTACTGCTTGTTTGCAGCCCACTGCTTCACCTGGTGAATGGGTTAAATGCAGAGAAGGAAATCCACACTGTGTCTTCATGTGTGACAATAAGGGGCCACTTTACATTACAAAGAGTGGCTGGAAGAGGATGTGGCAGGTGCTACATAAGAGACCAATTAAAAAGAGCAGGCTGCTGCAGAAGGGACCCATGAGAAAGACAAAACCCCCAAAAGGTGACATCTGCTTGTAACAGTATTGATGAACTGTTGGCCAACAACTGCCTTAAGGATGAGCCACATTGTACCTCAAGAAGCCAGTGATCAACAGGCACAAGGATGATACATTCTAGTGATGGAGAAAGAACGAAGACCGCTTTAGGTTATTTGCAACACAAACAAGAAAGCATGCTGACCTGGGACCTCTAACTGAGACTCAAATATCAGCAAACCATTTAGCTTTCTTTATTTTTACTTTATTTTAGAAATGTATACTATTTTGTTTATTTGTTTGTTTTATTTATTCTTCTACTAAAAATGCAAGTTAACTTAATAAGAAATGCTGCTTCACTATTTGTTTCTAAGACAATGTTAAAGGTTCTAAATGAAGCATGCTTATTAACAAAGCTAATGCTATTCTAAAATTGTAAAGAATGATCAATATCGGTTGACCCCTGTTGTTTTGCAATGGCACACACTCTCTTCCAAGCATAAGCTTGTGAAGAGGAAAACCATTTTATCTTTACATGTATCTATTTTGACACTGTGTGGCCACACATTCTCTGGATGGCCA
>JBBPDH010099567.1:0-10017 GCA_037974565.1 Clupeocharax schoutedeni | reverse complement strand
ACTGGAGGGCAGAAAGGACAGTTAGTGAAGTTGCCTAATTGTGTCAGTAGATGACTTGTGAGGTAGATAACACTGGTTCACTAATATTTGATATAAGTGAACAGATATATCATATTTTTGTTAACTGAAAAAAAAACCAACGTAATTTTAGGAACACTACCAAATGTACATGATTTGTGGCTTATTGTGCCTAAAAGCATAGTAATATATGCTAACAGAATATATTGTGGGGTGGCGAGTTCTGTGCCAGAGTGTATTTCGTCATGGTTCCGGGAGGGTTATGCACGCAGTATGAAGTCACAAATTAGGTACACATTTGCGCTGTGAAGACTGAAAACCACTTATGTCTATTCAGTCTTGTATACCACTTATGTCAATCCCTGTATATATACCCCATTTAATTGCTGGATTTGGCTTTAGCAATAATATATATTTTGGATATTTGTTGTTTGCAGAGTACATGTGAAGACAGACGTTTATTAGTTTTTTATCAGAGATATGTTTGCTGAAATAAAAAAAATGTTTTTTGGCATTAGAGTAGATTACACACGTAAAAAAAATACATAAAAGTATTGTAGGACATTATTGGGAAATGTGATTGCGGTTAATGTAAATTGTGGACCATATGCGACTGTACCTTGAGGTGTATGATATGTATGTTTAGTAGTTTGTAACATAGAAGTTCCCAATCCCTGCCTCGGTGTCCCCATGTTCAGTGCAATTTTCTACTCTACACACTTGATCTAGATTCAGAGGAGCTCTACTTAATGAGAATCATTTGAGCTAAGCACAAAAAACGTGCACAGTGTCAGTTCACCAGGGGTGAGATTTGGAATCTAATATTACCAGTTCAGCTAAAAAAGGAGGTTGATAGTCAGGAGTTCTAAAGTATAAAACATGACTATAAAAAAGAACAAAGAGAATCTGAACATATATCAAACATTTCTAAATGAAAGTGCAAAAAGCAAAACCCATAAATCTAGGTCATATGTGACACAGCACACATATGTACATAGGCTATATAATTGCAGCCTATATATCACATGGAATGATGGCATAGAATGGGGTCAAATGCTGTTGAAGGAACCCTGTCATGAGAGTGCAAGTCACCTGCTCACTAAACAATTTCAACAACTGGGACAATACCCTATATCATTTGCCAAAACAGAAAGGTCTCAATGAGCTTTAAAAGGTTAAAAAAGGTAAGATATTTTGAGTATATTGGATAGATGAGTCCTAATATCCTCAAATTACCCTAAAAATTTGACCTAACTACTAGTTTTTACATTGTAACATCCCTAATTTTGTACTTGTAGTGGAGTTGTGTGTCACATCTGGAATGGGTAACGTAGTTGTAAAGTTTAAACATGACTGACAAGCAATGCTCTTATGGCAGTACACAAGCAAGACATTGCATATGTATGTCTTCTTTACATCATGCTATGTCAAACTCTACTTTCCACATTGCATCACAAACTACAAACACAGGCTCTCAGAATTACATTCTGATCAGTCACACCTGGACATGTTTACCCCACTGCTACATCTGTCCTTTCAAACATGAAATGTCTCGGTGCCATTAATCCAGCTGATGTACTAAACCCTTTGATCTGTTTTTTTATTCATTTGTTTACTCTTTGATATTCTGTTTGTTGATTGCCTAACCTCTGATTGTTTTCAGCTTTAGACTCTGCCAGTCATTCTTTTTGAAAAGGCATTTCCTGGAATTGCCACCATCTCAGGAACCTAAGAGAACATTCTGCTGCAAAATGGAGACAGCATGCGATGTTGGTGGCAACAATCAGTTCAAAGAAATATCACGAGAAAACAGTAGCAGCAGCGTTAACTACAGCAGCAACTTTATATACTATTCCTTAATTTTGCAGCAGTGTTGATATTTCTGCTCAGAGCAAGAGGGGGTCTTTGAGCTCATTGTTTTGATTTATTAACTGAAAGAGCTTCAACATGGGCCACTACAGTCTGACCACAAGGTGAAGAGAAAGTTTCCTCTTTGAGCAATTTATCGAACAGTTATATCATGTCTTTGACTGTGCACCAGAGGACAAGGGGGTCTGTGGAACAAAGTCAGAGAAACAGTAGTGCAGCTAAATATGCCTTTGAATTCAAAACTATCGCTGCTAGCAGTGATGGCTGAAGTAGCCCTCAAAGCAGGTTGTTGCCAAGGGTTTGAAAAACATTTATTCCAGATAATATAATATAACTT
Organism: Clupeocharax schoutedeni; assembly: GCA_037974565.1. Classification (NCBI taxonomy): domain Eukaryota; kingdom Metazoa; phylum Chordata; class Actinopteri; order Characiformes; family Alestidae; genus Clupeocharax; species Clupeocharax schoutedeni. The sequence continues at coordinate 7,793 of JBBPDH010099567.1, read as the reverse complement.
AACATAATCACTCACTTTTCTAGTTGTAGTATACCTGGCTATTCACATAACATATAATTTACAAATAATTATAGAGAAGTATAAATGCTAACATCCATTAAGTAATAGTTTTTTATACTGTGTATGACCAATCTAAGACCAGAACTTTATCGGCCCCTCCTAATTTCCAATTGCGCTAGGTCTCAGATGTCCTAGAATGTGTAACTGATTTAACCCCATTAACCTACTTTTGCAGTGATCACTGACAGGTTTTCCAAGTCCCTTTCCTTGAAACCTCTCAGTTTCCCTGAGCATTTAAAACAGCAGAATTTCTATGAAATTATGTTTTCGGATTCATCAGCCTACTGAAAGATGTTGTTAGTGACCACTGCACACAAATTGCATTTCAAATTTGTTAAAGTTTATTGGAGAAGCTGGCATTGTGTCTCAAATCAAGGTACTGTCTATTGCAAGCCAACTGAAAAATGAAGGAGCCCAACTAAGAAACCAGAATATTCTGCCATATATTCTGTATCAGTAATCAGTTTTTTCCATGTGCTGATTATGCACAGAACTCTGCATTTTATGATACCAGCCATTTCAGTTCTAGAATAAGCTACTGGGGGAGATCTCTGACTACAGTCAGTCATCTCTGACTACACTTCCCACAATGCATCACAAACTACAAACATGAACTCATATACTCACACACCATGTTCAGTGTTATACTTCTGACCCATGCTCCACTCCTACATGTACCCTCTCCTACTCTTTAGATTAGGATTAGACTCCACCATAATTATTTTTAATAATATATTTCCTGCAATTGTTGCCATCTCAGATGCCTAATATTGTGCTGCCATTCCATGTGGTCTGTTCAGGACACAGTATTTTTTTGGCATGTGGTTGAGTGGTGGGTCAGTTCTGGAAGTGATGGTTTCAAGGGTGGCTGAGATGTATGCCCCCTCATGGCATGGTTCTAGAAACATTTCTTAATCAAGCACATAATTTTATACAGTATTTGGACCTTAAGAAAACACCACATATGGTTTAAACCATATGAAAGATTAAATAAGTCAACCGATTCACACTCAAATCTACCAGTTCATTCTTTTGTACCTCATGTGCTAGATTGGACAAGCTTTACAGAATGTTGGCAATGGCCATTTTTAAAACTAGTAGCAAACGTTCACATTGTGATGTTCTATAGAGATTCACAAAGGATTGCCACAAAGATTAAGTCCCAGGACAGACCAAGCTTGTCAGCTGTCGGACACAATCAGGCCATTGGTGAGCACTAGTGATCATTCATGGATCATGGCAATGCATGAAAACAACATTCTCAGGAGGACACACACCGAGAATGACCTAATTTTTCTACATCATTGCAAGTATCAACGATTTATCAAATATTCCAATTGTTATACATATCATGTTTCAATGTATAATATGACTAGTTAGGGTCACAGTAGGACGTTAAATACATTGACTGTTTCAGCAAGTGAAAGAGGAATGTTTGAATTTTGTAAACATTATGAAAAGGTTTAAAGACTAAATACATTTTGAAGAATAAAACCATGCCATTGGAATAGAAGAAAGCATGCAGCATGTTGTAGTGATTAAATGATTGATAATTATGGCTGGTTTGTTTTAGTTGGTAAAAAACCATTGCCATGGCATATATTAGCTACTAATTTTTGTTTGGCTTGTGGCAAAAATTTCGAGCCTAATGGAATATGGAGATGTAAGCATATGAGGCCATAGATAAGCATAGCAAATTCCAAAATTAAATCTATTCTATTGAAAGATGTCATAGTTGTTGGCAAAACAGTTTCCTACCTAGTTTCCAAAATGACTTTCCTACCTGTATTCAGAGGGTGCTTGCATGAAAGGACACAAACACTTAAATGCATGAATCTTGGGTGGACAGATAACCAGAACTGAAACAGAAGCACTTTTCCCAATCCTTCCTTAATCACTGGCTGGCTGAGAACCCTTATTCCTAAAGCTGAGTTAGAACAAAAGTCCTCACCAGTCCAGTCCGATGGTGGCTATGTTTAGCGTAAATATATCAAAAAATACCAATGGATGCAACATAGGTGTGTCCAATCTGCTTAAATAATTTTTTTGCTTTGAAAGATGCTAAAAATGGCAAGCTGGTACTTAGAAAGGTCTGGATGATCTCAAAGCACCATTTTGCAAGATCCATATTTTTTGATTAAACCTCGGTGGAACCTGACATTTGAAAGCACTGTTTCTGTCTTTAAAGTCATCCACAGTGATGGAATCATGAAAAATATATTTGGTGCTGTTGTACATCCTACTGTAGCTTGGCAAAACCTCTTTTTCTAGTAGAATATGCCAATCGTGACCCTTTTATTTATTATTTGAGAATGTTTAAGAGAAGTGGGGTTTTAATTGCAAAGACAAGTTTGTATAATGTGTTTAAGTCTTCTGGAATCTCTTCCAGAAGAAGGTTCAGTCCTTGCCTGGCTTATTTAACAAGGTTTTACTGAAAAATGTAATTTAATTCAGTGCCACTGTGTCAATGTATTATCTCTGAGGACACTTCTGTTCTTCTGCTACACACCCAGGAGGGTCTGAATGTTCTAGGTGGTTGGAAGGTAACCACCACTGTTCTTTCAGGAAATAGCTGTAATGTGGTATTCATGGCTTCTTAGAACTAACATTCACAGTATACTGTGTTTATCCACCATAAAAACATTTGGGAGGCAAATGAGGTATTTTAATGCTGTTAAGATGACATATGATAAGATAAAATAAGATAAACATTTATTAAATTTGCATACATCAATGAAGGCCTGAAGGTATCAAGCTTTTGACATGTTGTGGTGCAGCAGATCAGGAAAGGTGTAGTAAAGCTTTTTCCATGTGTAAATTAATCGCTGAACAAGGTTGCTCAGTTAGTGGAAACTGGCTGAAGTAAGGTGCTGTTGATAATTCCTGTTCCAGAAGGTCAACTGCCATGTTCATGACCTGCACTCATTACTCCATTCCATTGTGAGATGACTTTCAGGTGAAGAATAAATCAATTAAATACATATCTTGGTTCGCTAGCAACTTGTGACCTCATTCTCTCCCTCCATTTTTCAGATGAGGAAAAACCAAATATCAGGATATTATAAAAATTTATTTTTTCACTGATTGTGTTTTTGCCAGTAAATGTTTTGTATGTTGAAGTCAGGGACATGTAGTTCATTTGTCCCCTGTCATTGTCTTTTATGGCAGGAGAGACCAGCTGAAGGCCAGGGTCACAGGAGACTTACAGGTTTGATATAATAAGTCTAGTGGACACTCCAAGCAGGCTGCTGAAAATGCTCGCAATGATATTGCTTTATGAACCATAGGTTTATATTGTTTGATTTTTTTACTAAGATTTACTAGTATATTTGACTTGAACACTCAGCTTGTTCAACAAAGTGTCTTCCTCAGTATGAAGGACAGCCTTTTTTTTATAACATTTCGACATTTTTCTTTTCAAATGTTTAGATGAACTCTTATCTGGCATAATGTGTTTTAAGCATCTAAAATGTTAAAGTACTGATGAGTGCTGGCCTCACAAGGAGGTGAAAGGCATGGCATTATTCCTAAAGTAGGGTAATTTCAATTGGCCTTTTTTCCCCAAAGGTAAGTGGCAAGATCTAAACATCTGTCTATTAAACAAGTTTTGAAACAAGTCTTTGATATGTTACTTCTGACCCATGCTCCACTCCTACATGTACCCTCTCCTACTCTTTAGATTAGGATTAGACTCCACCATAATTATTTTTAATAATATATTTCCTGCAATTGTTGCCATCTCAGATGCCTAATATTGTGCTGCCATTCCATGTGGTCTGTTCAGGACACAGTATTTTTTTGGCATGTGGTTGAGTGGTGGGTCAGTTCTGGAAGTGATGGTTTCAAGGGTGGCTGAGATGTATGCCCCCTCATGGCATGGTTCTAGAAACATTTCTTAATCAAGCACATAATTTTATACAGTATTTGGACCTTAAGAAAACACCACATATGGTTTAAACCATATGAAAGATTAAATAAGTCAACCGATTCACACTCAAATCTACCAGTTCATTCTTTTGTACCTCATGTGCTAGATTGGACAAGCTTTACAGAATGTTGGCAATGGCCATTTTTAAAACTAGTAGCAAACGTTCACATTGTGATGTTCTATAGAGATTCACAAAGGATTGCCACAAAGATTAAGTCCCAGGACAGACCAAGCTTGTCAGCTGTCGGACACAATCAGGCCATTGGTGAGCACTAGTGATCATTCATGGATCATGGCAATGCATGAAAACAACATTCTCAGGAGGACACACACCGAGAATGACCTAATTTTTCTACATCATTGCAAGTATCAACGATTTATCAAATATTCCAATTGTTATACATATCATGTTTCAATGTATAATATGACTAGTTAGGGTCACAGTAGGACGTTAAATACATTGACTGTTTCAGCAAGTGAAAGAGGAATGTTTGAATTTTGTAAACATTATGAAAAGGTTTAAAGACTAAATACATTTTGAAGAATAAAACCATGCCATTGGAATAGAAGAAAGCATGCAGCATGTTGTAGTGATTAAATGATTGATAATTATGGCTGGTTTGTTTTAGTTGGTAAAAAACCATTGCCATGGCATATATTAGCTACTAATTTTTGTTTGGCTTGTGGCAAAAATTTCGAGCCTAATGGAATATGGAGATGTAAGCATATGAGGCCATAGATAAGCATAGCAAATTCCAAAATTAAATCTATTCTATTGAAAGATGTCATAGTTGTTGGCAAAACAGTTTCCTACCTAGTTTCCAAAATGACTTTCCTACCTGTATTCAGAGGGTGCTTGCATGAAAGGACACAAACACTTAAATGCATGAATCTTGGGTGGACAGATAACCAGAACTGAAACAGAAGCACTTTTCCCAATCCTTCCTTAATCACTGGCTGGCTGAGAACCCTTATTCCTAAAGCTGAGTTAGAACAAAAGTCCTCACCAGTCCAGTCCGATGGTGGCTATGTTTAGCGTAAATATATCAAAAAATACCAATGGATGCAACATAGGTGTGTCCAATCTGCTTAAATAATTTTTTTGCTTTGAAAGATGCTAAAAATGGCAAGCTGGTACTTAGAAAGGTCTGGATGATCTCAAAGCACCATTTTGCAAGATCCATATTTTTTGATTAAACCTCGGTGGAACCTGACATTTGAAAGCACTGTTTCTGTCTTTAAAGTCATCCACAGTGATGGAATCATGAAAAATATATTTGGTGCTGTTGTACATCCTACTGTAGCTTGGCAAAACCTCTTTTTCTAGTAGAATATGCCAATCGTGACCCTTTTATTTATTATTTGAGAATGTTTAAGAGAAGTGGGGTTTTAATTGCAAAGACAAGTTTGTATAATGTGTTTAAGTCTTCTGGAATCTCTTCCAGAAGAAGGTTCAGTCCTTGCCTGGCTTATTTAACAAGGTTTTACTGAAAAATGTAATTTAATTCAGTGCCACTGTGTCAATGTATTATCTCTGAGGACACTTCTGTTCTTCTGCTACACACCCAGGAGGGTCTGAATGTTCTAGGTGGTTGGAAGGTAACCACCACTGTTCTTTCAGGAAATAGCTGTAATGTGGTATTCATGGCTTCTTAGAACTAACATTCACAGTATACTGTGTTTATCCACCATAAAAACATTTGGGAGGCAAATGAGGTATTTTAATGCTGTTAAGATGACATATGATAAGATAAAATAAGATAAACATTTATTAAATTTGCATACATCAATGAAGGCCTGAAGGTATCAAGCTTTTGACATGTTGTGGTGCAGCAGATCAGGAAAGGTGTAGTAAAGCTTTTTCCATGTGTAAATTAATCGCTGAACAAGGTTGCTCAGTTAGTGGAAACTGGCTGAAGTAAGGTGCTGTTGATAATTCCTGTTCCAGAAGGTCAACTGCCATGTTCATGACCTGCACTCATTACTCCATTCCATTGTGAGATGACTTTCAGGTGAAGAATAAATCAATTAAATACATATCTTGGTTCGCTAGCAACTTGTGACCTCATTCTCTCCCTCCATTTTTCAGATGAGGAAAAACCAAATATCAGGATATTATAAAAATTTATTTTTTCACTGATTGTGTTTTTGCCAGTAAATGTTTTGTATGTTGAAGTCAGGGACATGTAGTTCATTTGTCCCCTGTCATTGTCTTTTATGGCAGGAGAGACCAGCTGAAGGCCAGGGTCACAGGAGACTTACAGGTTTGATATAATAAGTCTAGTGGACACTCCAAGCAGGCTGCTGAAAATGCTCGCAATGATATTGCTTTATGAACCATAGGTTTATATTGTTTGATTTTTTTACTAAGATTTACTAGTATATTTGACTTGAACACTCAGCTTGTTCAACAAAGTGTCTTCCTCAGTATGAAGGACAGCCTTTTTTTTATAACATTTCGACATTTTTCTTTTCAAATGTTTAGATGAACTCTTATCTGGCATAATGTGTTTTAAGCATCTAAAATGTTAAAGTACTGATGAGTGCTGGCCTCACAAGGAGGTGAAAGGCATGGCATTATTCCTAAAGTAGGGTAATTTCAATTGGCCTTTTTTCCCCAAAGGTAAGTGGCAAGATCTAAACATCTGTCTATTAAACAAGTTTTGAAACAAGTCTTTGATATGTTAAGTCATTGCAAGCAAATGCAAGCAAATGCACTCTTATTGGAAACAATTTGAAAAGCTAGATGAACTCAAGCTTTTGAAGTGTATATGACATTATTTATAGCATCAGTAATCCCTTATTCACGTTGATTAAAGTCAGTCTAACAAAGATCTGACATCCAATGGAATGAGGCTTGATCTTTCATAAAGTGAACTTTTGTACAACCAGCATCTTAAAATAGTTTTCTATATACAGTACTTCATGTACTTTCCGCGTCGCTAGGCAACCATGTTGTGTTGGGGGAGGTGAGGCAGTCTCTATGTAAGATTAGCAATTTAAGGGTTATGTGTGTGTGTAAAAGTCACGTTTAAAACAGTGAAAGCACATAATGAACAGCTAATATCTTACATATCTAAGCCTGGCACCTGTCAAGTTGCATCTTCTTCCATTCTGTACACAGTGGAAAAAATAAGAAAGAGAGAGAGAGAGAGACAAAGGGGGGTGTAGGGTGTGCTGTTTTTGTATTTAAATAACATCTGCTCATTCTGTCCCTGAGGCTGGAAATAAGTGGCACGTGCATAATGTGTGTAATCTTTATCTTTCGTTTCTTTTAGTAGTTCAAGATGATTTTGATGTATATATTACAGTTTTTCTCTGTTGGTTTTGCTCATTTCTTGAAACTGAAATAACATTCTTAAAACTATAAGGTCATTTGTCCAAACAGTCTTACAGTTCTGTGCAACATTACAGCTCACTAGCAAAAGCTCATATCTCTTCCAAAACTATTCGACAAACAAGAGGATGTGAGGTGTTTCATTCCCTTCTAACGCTATTATTCTCTGCAATAGAGTAAAAAACAATCAATCATATAGAGGAGTCATGCACAAGAGTAATAGAAAATTACATAGGATTATTCTATGTTATCCTCCACAAGTTCTACTGGCCACTACTCCAGTGATTCCAAACCTGGGGTACAAGCCTATGCAGATGTACTGCAGGGAGTATTTGACATAAAGAGGAGAGGAGTAATACTGAAGATGTCACGGGGCACGCTGTTACGCGTGGCCCCGGAGCTACCTGGAAAAACGTCGCGACCAGACCAGGAATCCATGATAAGTGTGACTTTATTTTTCCAAACAAA
>JBBPDH010099260.1:4597-20384 GCA_037974565.1 Clupeocharax schoutedeni | reverse complement strand
TATAACTGCAGTACTTTTAATGCAAAATCTCCTAAAATGCAATTTCATGATACATTGAAATTCATGATGTTTAAAAACGATACATTTCATTAATTTATTAAAAATAAATTTCATTTATTTGGTGTTTCATCACGATTGAGTTTATTATAAAGCAAGGCTAACATTGAAAAAGACTAGAGTTCAGTATTCACTCAAATCAGTGCCTTTAGGCCCAACATTCCCTGTTCACCTACTGCATCTCCCCCTAGTGTTAGACAGTTTGTGTTGATGATTTAGGCAAGATGTGCAAAGTGAAGTGTTTGGGGTGAAATATTACTGTGTGAAGTGTGCAGCTTGTCTGGGTGCTTTATTACTGTTTCTCTCAATTCCCACTTCAGTGAGTACATATATCCACATATTAAATGTGTACATACATACATATACACAAATGTCCATATTTATATTTTTATATTTTTTTATACTGTATTATATTCTATTCTATTGGTAGTAATGCTTTAATATATAGTTTTGCTGTTCTTACCTTAGTTCGGTCCACTTTCTGCCATAACAATGCAACTGTAGGAATTATAAAGGTTTATCTTATCGCTCATCTTACTAATCAGTATGGTCAGGAATGTCCTGGGATGCTTTAGTGTTCACACTAATGTGATGTAATGTGATCATATGTGCCCCATAAAGCATCACTGAGACACACTAGACACTGTTTACCTCTATTGTCAGCACTGTCCACTCAAGATCAGATCATTCAACATGTATTTTAATAGCAGGTGTGAGCAGGGCCAGTGTTTTATAAGATGACCTTTAAACGAAATTGTGACAAACAAATTATATCCCTTTCCTACTGCTCACTTATTTCTTTAAAAAAATCCTTTCCCTTGGCTTCTCTTTGACTTATGTTGTTCTTCTCTATGGCTCATGTATTGTAGGGTTTGGTGTTGGCTAATTATTATTTGACAGTTGTCGTATAGATGCTCTGACTGCAGTATCTTGGTTAAATAGTAAGAAACAGTTGTGGAATTCTTAAGCGCTGATGTACGTCGCTCTGGATAAGAGTGTCAGCCAAATGCCGTAAATGTAAATGAAGGAAGTTTTTGTTTATTCTAAATTTTGTTCACCTGTACTGCTTGGTGTTTATCGACATGATTCCAGGTCCCTCCAGACGCACGTACACATTTTCCAAACTGAACTTAAAGGGATTGGTGAACTCCACCGTCACATACATGTCCTCACTCACTTTGGGGGAACCGGTCACCTAAACAAGAGATGGGTGGGTGAGCGAGCAAGTGCAATTGTGTTTTTCTGTCTGTCCAATCATAAAGAGAATGTCTTCTAGAACAAATTGTGTTATTATGGAGAATGTGGAATTATTGGGATTTAACTATTAAACTATTTATAAGGAACTGTAAGACTGAGAATAAATGTTAAACAGAGTTAAACAGAAAATTATTTCTCCTGTCAATATAATGTATTTTGTGAATTTCATTAAAAACATTAGTATAATGGTACAGTTGCGAGGACTGAAGAAAATGTCACACAAAAAACTAAATGCAAGTTTAAAGCTGTGAGATTTCTAGATCCAGATGTTAGAAGGGGGTGTCGGACCTGCACTGTTAGTCTGGGGTGATGAACGTTGATGAGCCTCATGGCAGTTATTATCTGACCCGTCTCTTTAACTTTTCCGGTTGCAATGAAGTGCAGGTTCATCTGCTCCACTAACTTTTTCTGATAATCCTTACTGGTCACCCGCACCTTTTCTTTCTTACCTATCACCAGCAGGGGGCAGCAGAGTAAATATCGTTAAAAACACAAACTCTATGAAAACAGGAAACAATGAAGGACATGCTTAAAGGAATGAAACCAAGGTAGTGGGAACAGCATCCCACCACTTCCAATAAAAAGAATCATAAAAATGTTGTCAGAATGAAAACTGTTGTACAGACTAACAATAATTTTCATGTTTTGCAACACTCACACTCCCTCACACTTTCCCCATCCCACATGCTTACTCTGCTGTGGCTCCAGTTTCACAGTGGGAGTCTTGAACACCACCTCAGAGCTCGGCACACCTGTGTAATAGACCACAGTGCCGCTGATGTAGACCTCCACAACGCGCTTTTGACTGCTCTTGTTGGTAAATTCCAGCTCCAGGTCGAAATCATCCCCCAAGTTCACCTCCAGTGAACCAATCTCCACATCCAGATCTCCCTTAGGCACAGAAGCCGTTTCCCGCTGACAGCCAAACTCCACAGCCTTCTCCAGCACGGTCCGCTCCTCTGAGCTACCTAGAGATTAATAATGATCGTATATATGTAATTCAAGCCACTACACTGAGGAGCAAAGTGTACTGATACACTGGTTTACTTTATTTAAATGTCATCGATCAACACGGGTTAGCCTTGCAGTTTTACATATAGTGATAGTTGTGCTGACAGTGTAGCAGTGTCGTTTAGTTTGTAATGTGCTTTGACAAGCAGAAATGTCTTAAAAACATGGATAATGGATTAAAATTCCTTTTCCCCCCAAAGTTTGTGTGCCTCTGGTCAAATTCTATTGTTTTGTTGATAGCAGGTTGCAGATCTTCAGAAAACACACTTCTGAATGATTTAATGCACAGTTACCATTCATTTGCTGAAAAACCAGAACATGTGGCCGATGCAAAAGTTAATTATTAAACACATTTTATGTTTTCCAGTATTTCCAGTATTTTAAACTGATCAAATAAACATAAATTGGGCACTGACATTCATTGAAAATATATGTTTGTTCCCTGGAGAGAATGTGTTGACTTATATCACATATAAATTCAACAAAACATGACATGTGGTTCTGCTTAAACTCTTGCATTTTCTCAAAGACCTAATGCAGCCAAATTTACATTTACATTTACGGCATTTATCAGATGCTTTTATCCAAAGCGACTTTCAATCCCTAATTACAGGGGACAATCTCCCTGGAGCAACTTGGGGTTAAGGGTCTTGCTCAGGAACCCATTGGTGGTTTGCTGGGGGTAGGATTTGATCCCATGACCTCTTGGTCTAGAGGCAAGTATCCTACCCACTGCGCCACCACGCCAAATGGAGCAAAGATAAAATAAACAAAAAATATAGAGGAACAAGTAATAACTACAAGGAATACTGGGAAATCTGAGATTTTTACTCCCTTAAGATGCTAGACCTCTGTCTCCCTAAATGCACAATTTCATAGCAATCTTCAATATTTAATGCAATAAGTTACTGCAGTGCTTCCGCTGTAAATTTATTTGCATTTGTAATATGTGCAGTTTGTGTTGTCACACAAATTTTGGCTAAGAAGCCCATAAGAAGTCAAGAACTTGAGACTACTCCCGGTACGCAGTGGTGATTCAGCTCTCCTACCCTCAGGGAACTTGTACTGGCTGGTGATGTCTCTGCGTCCCTCATGCAGTACTGCTTTGGTCAGAACCATGCGGCCCACGTGACTGGTGTTAACCCTTACTGGTGTCAGCGTGCCATCATTACTTCTGCGGTAGAACACCACGTCACTGTTCACCTGTAGAGAGCAGTCATAAACAGAAACCAAGTATATCCAAGTATATTGTTATAGATTTATAATACCGTTCATCAATTCCTTAATGTATCTGAGAACCATCACTGACTGCAGTCTCTCAGAGAGCTGAGATCCACTGGACTCTTAATATTAGCAATAAGCAAAGATGAAGCATTTTTTAATTCTAACTTTTTAGATTACACTGATCTTTAAACTCACCTCAGCAAACACAAACGGGGCATCAAAAGGGTAACACACTTGGCCATGTTTGATGGCCGCTACAGATGCAGGTCCACACCTGTACATACCTGCCACATAGTTCAAGGTCACAGAAAAGCAATACTTTAGTATAATACAGTCAGACTGTACTTTAGTGCGCTCATTGCTATGAGAACTATGCTATGCACATTTTCTTATATTTATAGCCAGAGCTGAAACGATTATTCGAGTAACTCGAATGATTCGATTACAAAAAATGTTTGAGGTAAATTCTTTGCCCCGAGGTTACGTTTAATCAATCACCAAAGTCCATCTATTATTGTATCACTCCCGCTTTGTATACCAGTGCTTCTCAAATAGAGTAGGGCGAACACAGCTCAGAGCAGGAGATATGAAGTAAAGCCCTGCGCGGGACTATTTTTTAATCCCGCTCCCGTGGAATTTCCGACGATTCCCACCCGCTCCTGCTTGGTCCCCCTATCATTTCTGCCCGCTCCATTGTTCAATGTTCTGTTATTGTAAGTTAGTGGCGCACACTGGTTCTTTCACACTGGCTGTGAAAAAAGAAGAGAGTTGCAAAAGCACCTCGAGCTCAGCTCGACGTCCTCATTCGTGTAGTGGATGGTAATCTTCCCTCCACATATCTGCTGTAGTAGCACATTTATATTTTTCAATGATACATTTATCTCCACTGACACTGACGCCTGCACCTCCTGAGCTGTTCTCTCAACATGCCTAGATGCAGTTGTTGGATGAGACAGAAGTCTTTAACATTAAACTTTCCGTATTTAACATCATGCTGAAGTACGTCAGTAAAGCCATCCCCTGAAACACAAGCACTATCTTTACAGAACTGTAAAGATATTGCGAGTTTTTCAGCGAAAAATAGGGCGGCAATGTTGTTGGTTTTTTTTGTCTGTAGCAGAAAAGACTTAAAGTGCATAAATTTGCCTAAAAATTTAAATAAATTTTTAATCCGTATTTAAACTGTAAACAATATGTGACCATTTTATGCAAAAAATATATATAATCAATAAATAATACATTTATATTGATCAGTAACATTTACTAGCACAATAATAATAATAATAATAATAATAATAATAATAATAATAATAATTTGTATTTATATATCACTTTATATTTTACAAACAAATCTTAAAATGCATACAGACAGAGAAAATGACAAAATAACTTAATAACAAGACGTCCACGGCAAGAACCCCGTGGAGGACAGCCGAAGTATTTGGGACCATGAACGCAGAAGTTTTAGGCCGCTCTCCATGGATACGGCGGACCAGCTGAATATGATTAGGAATGATGGTGACTCTCTAGGCGTGAATGCCGCACAGGTTCGTGTCGTGGAACAGACCCACCAAGTAAAGCCTCGCTGGCTTCCTGCAGGGCCGTGAGGGCCGAGCTCTGGAAGCGGAGGTCGGTCTTGAAATCCTGAGCGATCTCAGGCACCAGGCGCTGAAAGGACAGCTTGCGGATCAGCTGCTCCGTGGATTTATGGTAATGGCAGATCTCTCTCAAAGCTACGGTGCCGGGCTTGTAACAGTGAGGTTTCTTCACGCCTCCGGTTGCCGGAGAGCTCTTGCGAGCAGCCTTCATGGCCAGTTGCTTTCTGGGTGCCTTACAACCGGTGGATTTGCGGGCGGTTTGCTTAGCTCTTGCCATAATAGCCACGAGAAAAAAAAAAGTGAAAATAATAGTAAAATATATAGACTAAACAATACATGCATAGGATGAATATTTACATTAAATCATAATTTCTAAAAAAAATCCTAAATAAAACCATGTCAAACCCAGCTGCGTTTCACCAGCGTCCCGCAACAACGCTAGCGTCCTGTGACAACTTTTTGATTTTCGAAGTGTTTTATATTTTGTGCTCCTAAGTAAAAATGTTGATCAATTTGAATGTCTTATTATTTACTGATTATATTTAATTTTATTTTTCAGTATCAAATTGTTTCGTTTAAATAAGGCTTTTTTATTTTTTGTTGTAAGTTAATAAATTATTCTTTGTTGTAACTTTAGATACACTATTAAGAGAGGTAAGCTGTCTGAACTTAAATTGTTATGACTGGACTGTAAACGACACTGCCTTTGTGTGTGGTTGTGTTTTTTTACTTACTTGAGTCTTTGCTTGTGTTTATATGTGTGCATTCTCACCGTCGCTCGTTTCTTGAGGTGTAGCGTCCACAACCTGCCAGCCTCCAAAGCCCTCAGGCAGGTCAGGCCTGGCCATGTAGCACTCATTCCAGCAGTGATAATTCCTGCAGGGCATCACCAAATATAAAAAGATACGGAGGACCCTCCATAGTCCTCATTAATTTTATTTTAAAATTAGGGTCTTATAAAATTAGGTTATATTTTTTTCCACAAAGAGTTTTTCCAGATAAAGAGTAGTATAATCATGATGCAATAGGACCCCAAACATTTTTATGGGTAGGTGGGTAGTAACTAGTTCTATGTGTATATTTTCATTGATCTTGCTTTCACTTCTACTGATTCATATTAGGGAGGAAAAAATATTACTCAGTTAAATTTTAGTCATTAACATCTGGTCACTAATTTCTTTTCTGTGTTCAGCTTCTACACGACCGATTGGTAGCATTTCTGTCATTTGAGTGTTATTGTTTTATTGGAGACCATGACTTTCAAAGAAGGGAGGAAAAGGCACAACAAATGTCAGTACCTAGTCTGAGTGTGGCCAGAATGCTGAAGTACTGAAGTATTTTTTGACTTGCTCTCCTGTTGTTTTTGGTTGTGATAAGGTTTCTGCAATGAACTACTGACTCATCTTGAATCCTGTCCTGACTCTGCAGAACTTTAAACTGATGAACCAACCTGTAAATACAGCCTTCGATCTCCACACCATCTCATATGGTGCACTATATTTAAAAAAAAGAGCCATCTCAGTATTCCACTGGAAATGGTATTAAAGGCTTGACAAAATAACTGACCAGATGGAGTCCTTGGTGCGGTTCCTATCCACTTTTCCATTGTCATCCAGTATGATGTCCATCTTTAGGTTGCCGTCATTGTCGTGGGCAGAAAAGTAGTTGGTTACAACTCTGCTAGGGATGCCAAGGCAGCGCAAGACTGAGAGAGAGAGAGAGAGAGAGAGAGAGAGCGCGCCTCATGCATATGCAGACAAGGTCTAATTTATGTTTTTGTTTTGTTTGTCTTGTTTCATGGAAAACTCAGTAGATGAATAATATTTGAGTAAATAAAAAACGCTACTTGAGTCCTTAACTGTTGAGAGGAAGTGATTTGTCATTGTGTACCCTACGTACAAAAAACGTTTAAAAGTTAAGCTTACATTAATCAGTTACAATAATCTGTTGATTTATGTGGCCCTCCCATGAAATGTACTTTCAAGCTGTTTTACAATAATCCACTTTAACTGACAATTGTCAGCAACCACTTAATTACATATTTTTTGCTCAGAAGTAGGGCAAATTCAGTTAGCAGGTTTTGGGGTTTTTCAGTAGGGTATTTGATCAGCAGGGGGCAGTAAAGGCATGGATTCGCTCTCACAGGTGTTGAAGACCGCAGCGTAGACCCAGCACTGTGCATAGCACACAGGAACTCCTTTAGTGTTGACATAGTCCAGGAGGATCTCCACACTGCCTGTCCAGGAGGTGGGGGCCACACCGTACATATAATCACCACTCCAGTTCCCCACTAGCACACCTTCATCATCACGCGAGTTCAGCTGTTACACCAAAACAGAATGCTGCTGGTTATTTTAAAGTATTTTTTAAAGTATTTCAGCAAGAGTACCATGTTTCTTATTTAAACCGACTCTCTATATCTGCTACAAAACCTTTTTTAGGAACCATTTCGATTTAGGAACACTTCAGCTGAATAGGGCAGGAGTGCTACAAGGGTGCTATGAGGGTTTAATTTTAACAGTTGCTAAAAGTCTGGTAAATAAATGCAAACAGTATTAATGTAATAGCTCTATGTTATTTTTCTCTCGATGTGATTTCCAGCCTGAATACATAAACGTGGATAAAACGATTAGTGGAAAGAGGTGTAGCTACAAAGATAAAGATTGGTATATATTTAAATTTTCATTGCATCTACAGGGTGTTTTTTTTTTTAATCTGCATGTTTGTCATGAACTGTTTTGAATTTATGTGGGGGGGAGTATACTCTCAGTGGTAATACAGTCTTACAACTAAACCTTCCAAACAACACAATAACACCCCATGAGGAGGTTGCAAAAGAGAAAGATAACTGATAAAAGTGTGATTTACGTGCCTTGCGTATTTTGAGTAATAACTCAGTAATCAAAAATGAAAAAAGTTCTTTAACAGTACAAAAATCAATCTTCAGGGTAAATCTTAAAAAAGATTTGATTACTGTCTGTCTGTTTGATTGTTGTGAATTTTCCTTTTGTATCTGGTTAAGCAGAACAGATACAGAACAAAACATACAATATATACTTAGAATAAAACAAAAATGTGTTGATACATGTTTTTTATTTTTGTCTTTTTATTTTCTGAAGATCATACTCCAGCAGCTCTCTGGAGCATTTGGTGTTGAGAGGCATAGTATCTCACCATTGCAGAAGCCTTCCTGGTGACCTTGACAGGATCTCCACGGTTGGTCAGGGGCATATCAGCTTTATCCATGATGAACAGACAGGCATCCAGTATGCCAAACTCAAACTGAAACACAGAGAATGTGGTTAAAAATAGTAACCCACAGGCCCTGAGTCACTCTGGCTTATAGGCAATACAGAGATCAATCTGTTTACATTAACAATAAAACAAATATTTTAGTTGTGACTCACAGATTAATTAGCTAACAAACACTCAGTCCCATTTCAATTCAACATGTTTTTAATTTCTCATTAATTGAAAAAATTTGGTTATAGGCCTGACTGACTTTTAACACATGTGAAGTCAGGGAGTGGAACTGGATTCTGTTTAACTAAATTGTGTTGTTTTACTCAAAGCTGCCTCATGCAAAGAATATTAAAGGGCAAGTTCACTGTTTTTGTAGAATTCAGTGGTTGTGAAACAACAGTAATTCATGTGGGTTTAATATGAGCAGATGCACTGAAGGGGCACATATGGACTGGGATTTTATTGCCATGCTAGTAATAGGAACCAGGGGTCACAATGTATACATATAATATCCAAATTGATCAGTTAACTTACGGATGGTTTAGTTTCTATTTTTAATGTTGATTGCAGTAAAATAGTAGTAAATCGAAAAAAAAAACCTTTAAATAAAACACCCTCTAAGTATTTATTGGTCATGATTATATAAAAAAAAAAAATTAAACAAAATCTCAGGCATTAAGCAGCATGCCAGAAACTTTGCCAGGTAATAATTTGTGAGAAAGCTTTTAGAAGAATGAAACACTTTTAACACCTGTCTTTTATGAAAGAGTACTCATAAAGTCAAATTAAATTGGGTCACATCACATTTGCGACAGAGCTTTCACACCTGTCCGTAGTTCCAGGCACGTTCAGATATGTCATCGCACGCGCCATGGTAGATAATGCCCAACTCATTCATTACACACTCTTCCCTCTCCTCCTCATCGTCAAGGAACACAGAATCGCCTATGCAGACAAAGGTTATCAAATTACAAACCGTTCCTATATTGTCTGTCAAAATAAAATAATTCTGTGACATTTCTTGGTAGAGTCTCACTATTTTAGACATTAATGGACTAATCTGTTGTCATATATACAATATTTTGCAGAGTATGCTGTGATAGGGTAGACATAGTTCCTTTGATCAGCATTGTTTCATATAACAAGAAGATCCCAGACCTGATGACCAAGGGTTGAAGATGATGTAAAGATCCAAACTGGGGTCCCTTCTTGTCCTACGGATGCCGTACGGAGTGACCACAGCAACGTACAGCCCATACTTTCCCACTATGCAATCGGGGGTGGTTGTGATGCCCATGGTAACAGCGTTGCCTGAGGTTTCGACCACCTGACCACGCCATATGCTCTGCCGCTCTTGGGTGGGGAAGACAGGGATGTAGGTTCCTTTACTGTACTGAGGGCTGGCACCTAGTGGACAGTAAGTTGTGTTGTAATTACAACAATCCTCACTGAGAACCAGTAGACAACACAGAACAGATCCATCCTGTTATAGGTTTTGGCTCCAGATGTGTCAAGCTTTACTATTAATATTTTGGTAACACTTGATTGAAATGCAGCATTTTAAAAAACTATGACACTTAAATAAGGGGTCGTGTTGCCCATTTCTCCCCAGAAAGTATAATAGCAGCTGTATATAGTAAAAGTTATTAAAATAATTTGTTCTATTTAATTCACATGATATATCACCTCTTAATTTTTTTTTCAGGTAAATTGTTGTAAAGACGTAAGTGTATTGTAAAGATCGATATGTTGGTCGATGCAATGAATATCAGGAAATTTTAATGCTGTTCTGAAAGGAACTGTACTTTATGAAACTTTAATTGTATTATATTTATTTATTAACTATTGGCTGCTTTTACTTCTGCTTATATTGTACATGTATTTGGTTAATTTTAGGAACCTGCAGTTAATTTTAGGTTCCTGCAGTGGTGGGCAGAATTTCTACGGAATTCACAATATTACTGTCTTAAAGTTCAATGAACTAAGAAGAGGAACTTAAAGAGGAAACATTTGGCAGATGAAGAAACATGCTAACAAGAAGGGAAAGTGACTATGCAGCAACATTAACTCCTCACGCATTGACCCTAACACAAAAAGATGCACTTTACTGCTGTGTTTACGGGAACAGTTTCTCAACTTGAGATGTTTCCATGAAAAGAGGAAGACCATGGAGTTAAGCAGAAGAAGTTACACAAAAACACGGTTTCTTGCAGCCTTGTGTGGCAAATCTGTGATATTTATGTAGGAGAGTGTATAAACCCCCATAGAACTCAGTGTCTCCTACAGAACAGTGTCATTTTTTTGCAGATCTACACTGAGATTGCCAGTTTGTAATAGCCATCTAATCAGAAATGCCTGCCATACAGTTTCTATCCCCTGGAACCACAACTTTACCCCACCCATCAGTATAATGGGACCACTGGTCAAATGTTGTTTGGATGGAGGGCCATTCTTAGCACAGCGCACATGCATGGTGGTGACATGTTGGGGGCTCTTGTACTGGCATCTTGGTGAAGGCAAAAGGGAATAATAAACTTGCAGGTCGGTGTGTTCCAAAGCAGCAAGTGTAAAAGTTCTGATTTAATGAAACACACCTATTACAAACTCGAGGGCAAACTTATCCTCTTTTGGCTTGAAAGGACGGTTAAAGGTAATCTTGATCTGGAACTCCTGGGCTCGACGTACAATCAGGTAGTCACTGGCGTATAGGTGGGTATGGTGTCTCTGCTTGTTCACCTCTTGGGGCTGCTTGAGCATATCAACATCATAGACATCCAGGTATTCTGCACAACAATGAGACACAAGTAAAGATACAATAAGGGCTTGAAATAAATATTAATTTAATATAATAAAATATATATTAATTAGTTTATTTTATTGAAATTCAAAAAAGTATGGGTCTTGTAATGGGTTGGTCAGTGGCTGGGGAAAGTCACTGCTTTTTTGTTTGGGTTTTCTGGCTGTGGGTTTTTCTGTATTTTTCTGTTCAGGTTCTGGTTCTTTTATTTTGAGATACTTGTCTGTTTTAGTGCTTGTGTCACATGTTCCTTGTCATGTGGTTTTCTGTTCCCGTGTCATGTGTTCCTGAGTTCCAGCTGTCTTGGGTTTATGTGCTCGTTATTTTTGTATTTAAGCCTGGTCAGTTAGTCCTCAGTGATCTGTCCATCGTCTTTGTTAGAGCTTCGTGTTTGCCTCGTTCGTGCCCTGTTTTTGCCCTGTTCCTGACCCTGGTTTCTCTTTTGGCCCGCGTGCCGATTTTTTAAAAATTCTTTATTATTTTTCACTGCAGAATGAACCCCTGGTTTCCTGCCTGCAATTCCCAGGATAGCTCTCGGTCGTGACAGATGGACAGACCTAAACCAAAAGAGGTGCGGAGGACGTCCGTAGGTGGAACGAGGCCCTCAACAGTAGGGCGAAGGAGTGGCTGGGAGCAGCCCTTGTTTGAGGAGGGTGACAGCCGGTTTGAGGTTAGTGGGACTGGGCTTGCTGGGGAGCCGACGGGATGTCGGTGTCCAGGTAGCGAGTTGCGGTGCGACGGAGAGTTGGAGAGCAGGATAGCGGCGGGACACCTCGTGGACGCCTACACAGGTGAGAGGCCCCTGACGCGGCGGGGGCGTGGTCGTCCACACGGAGCCCGTCGTCCTCCAGGTCCTGCACTGACCAAAGAGGCCGAGCTCCCCTCACCGCTGCTCCCGATTGCTCCCACTCTGCCCCCCGAGGTCCCTCCGCTGAAGGTTCCCCAAACCTCACTCCATGCCTCTGAAAGCAGGGCCACGACAATCACAGCCATCCAACAACACGGCGTGGTTGTCCAGCCTTCCCCTGCTGTCCAGCAGGACGGCGCTCCCTCTGCTGTCCAGGAGGATGGCGCTCCCCCTGCTGTCCTAGAGGACGGCTCTCCCCTTACTGTCCTGGAGGACGGCGCTCCCCCTGCTGTCCTGGGGGACGGCGCTCCCCCTGCTGTCCTGGGGGACGGCGCTCCCCCTGCTGTCCTGGAGGACAGCGCTCCCCCTCCTGTCCTGGAGAACAGTGCTCTTCCTGCTGTCCTGTAGGATGCCACGCTCCCTGCCGTCCTGAAGTACAGCGCTCTCCCTGCCAATCTGGAGGATGGCCCTCCCCCTGCCGCCATGGAGGACGGCGCTCCTCGCCTTCGTCAACACCCGTTCACACCAAAGCCCCGGTCGAAGGCCCCTTTAGTCGCGCTAGGACCAGCTAGCGGAGAGGCTAGTGGGTAAGAAAAGCTAGCGGAGGTAGGGGATCGGGTCGATCTCCTAGGCCCCATAGAGGTAAACCAGGGAGATCTACAGGGCCCCTTAATCCTCTTGTCCAGCCTAAAAGCCCCCAGGTGTAGAGAAGAGCAAGCTATAGGCTGGCTAGCCAGGGTTGCGATAGGCCTAGCTTAAGCGGCTAGTGTAGTGGCTAGGATAAAAACACAAGACCAGGGGGTTACAGCGCAGTCAGGTGGTGGGGACGTCCCCTTGTTTTTTTTGGGGGGGTGCACAGCGTCAAGGGCGGGTGGGCATTTTTGGATGGAGGAGGTCAGTGCTGCATCAGCTAGTGGGTCTACAGAGGGGGGAGACCTAGCCACTAGCAGCAAGGACCTGGGGCTGACGGGCACAACCGAGCCGGAGGAGAGCCTGGGGGAGGCTCAGGAAGAAGCCGGCAGCCTTCCAGCCACCACGGGGCGCAGTACATGCCCAGCTCTGGCCAAGGGACGGGCCAGACGTCCAGCCATCATGGGGCGTGGTACGTGCCCAGCTCTGGCCCAGGGACAGGCCAGAAGTCCAGCCAACACAGGGCACGGTGCGTCCAGCCATCACGCCAGGGAAGGGGCCTGCCTGTATGTCGCGGTGATCCCACTGTGCGGTAGGGCTCGGGCTGCTGAGCCCGGACTATGGGACAGAGAGCACCCTGCCGTCCGAAGGACTTCCGGGTGGCGGGATCGCCCCTGCAGCCTCTGATGGGTTCCTGGGAGAGAGACCCGGACCGTGGGGCAAGGACAATGTCTCACGGTCCACACCCATGTCGCCTGGGCTGAGGGGATGCCAGCCCAGACCAGGACAGTGGGGGTACGACGCGGGTGGGGGAATGGGGGCGTTTGTTGGCCCCAACGCCCGTGACAGGTCTTAACATTAGCATCACAACATGGGCATCACAATGTCACAATGCTCTTGAAAAGCATCAATTTAATGTTCCTCTTTATGAGGGTCAGATTCCTCAGGTAAGTGTTAAGAATTGTTCTGATAAGCTTTCTGCACAGACATATATTCCTCAAGAATTATATCTCTCTTCTCTCAGAACAATAACAGTAAGGTAGATGGCAGACATAGGTGCAGACATTTTTTTAAAATGGGCAGGTCAAAAAGTTACAAAACTCATTTCATTGTTGATCGTGTTGTTAAAGGAGTTCGAGTTAACACAAGGATCTCCTAGTTCCACTTGCAATCACAATCAGGGAGGCCCTCACAATTCATTGATGCATTGAACAGTCACGATTTCCCTCTCCTCCTGATGCTGACAAGAGCGAGGCTTTGTGTTGGAATAGGCTAAACCTTGGCACGGTTTAGCCTATTCAATTTGTAGGACAAGCTACAAGTTTGGTGAAATATCGTGGGGCGGTTTGGCACGGGTGTTAAAAAAAAAATTACCCACGCAACACTACCTACTGGGGTAGGTGGACCCATGGTAAATTTGGGCCAGCCAGGAAAATTTGGACAGGCGGAATTATGTCAGCACCCCTCGGAACAACGATATCAAGAAGTGTCCGGTGCATATCGAACGTGATGCTGAGCTTTCTTTGGCGTTCCTTTGTCATGCAGAAAGTTGTTGTAATTTTCAAAATATGTAATAATAATAAGTGCTACTGCATTTTAAAAACTGCCATCACATGCAAACACCCATTAAGAACAAAAATGTCCAACTTACTTTTATTTTAGGTCTTATAAACTAACCGAAAAAAGCACAAGATCTTTAAAATTAGGAGAACTAATTTTAATTCTAATTAGGAGAACTTTGTGTCTCCGCCCACAAGTGAAAGATTTTCCCCCACTCAGGGGTACACTTGAAATCTCACCATCAAGAGGAGGGGGACCTCTAGGCAGGAGCATGAAAGGCTCAAACTGAGGGATCTCCTCATTGGCATTGTTGGAGCTTGCCGCAGGACCCACGCTGCGGCCACGGTGGGAAACCCGTTTGGGGCGAACAGCAGGAGCTGCAGGTGTCTCAGTAACCTCAGGAGCACTCTGGTCTGCCATAGCTGGTACACTGATGAAAACAGCACTTACACTCAAATCCTAAATTCAGAAAAAGAAAAGTAAAACAAAACTGTACCCCAAAACACAACCGCTTCATTAAACATTCATGTCAGCAGACAATATAAAGTTGCATTTAAGCTAGTAATAGCTCTCAAAGTCTGCCTTCACAATAACTGGCAATTTTGTTGACCTGAATGTATGACTTACCAGGTTTAAACGGCATTACACATACTATGAGAATTGACTTTTAAGTTCAGTTTATTTCTGGCATGCCAAAGTGATATACTTCTCAGTATACTTCGGTAGAAACATTCAGTTTTTCAAAAATTCAGCATAAAAAGCTGCATTTATGACTGTCATCAGCCCTTAAAAATGTTTAAGCATGTTTATGTCAATGAAAAGCATATCAGTGACATGAAGCCAAAATATGTGATAAATGCAATAAATGTGTCATTGATTACTGCAATGGACCTTCATTTATCACCATCAATTATTTTATGATTCTTCCTGTTTTCACATATTTCACTGCAGCTCTTAAGGCTGTTACTCAAAAATCAGCTCACGTTTCTGACAAAATAGTGATGGCCACTCTGTCTGTCTACTTACACTATTAAAATAACTCTGAGAATTTATAGCATTCAACTACAAATAAAATGTTTCCTACAAAAATAAATTCTCTAACTCATTCATCATCTACAAACCACAGTGTTACATTTTATCAGGGAAGCCACACATTCCTGTGGTTCACATCAGTGTCTGCTGACGAATGACCTGAATATGTTCTCATCACATCTGTGCCTTAATCAACGAAGCCAAGAGCTGCCCGAAAGCCTGAGTCAGCAAATGTGCATGAGCAAAGATAAATTGGTTTAAGCTGGGAAAAAGCCAATGAGAAATTTCTTAAATGTGAGCATAAGAAATGTTTTCTTATTTTATGAAAGTTGTGATAAAGTCTGTGCCAGGACAATTATTCAGAATTAAACAAAATCATGAATGAAATGCTAAAAAAAGATTATTACTACTACTACTACTACTACTAATAATAATAATAATAATAAAAATAATAATATCATCATCATCTTCGGCATCCTTGCCATCATCATCGTTATGTTTCAATGATTTCACAGATGCTTTTGTCCAAAG
>JBBPDH010096115.1:0-20454 GCA_037974565.1 Clupeocharax schoutedeni | reverse complement strand
ACACACACACACACACACACACACACACACAAACACACACACAAACACACACACACACACACACACACACACACACAGTCACACACACACTCACATACATACCCACCACACTCAGACACACACACACACACACACACACAGTCACACACACAGTCACATACATACCCACCACACTCAGACACACACACAAACGCACACACACAGACACTCACCCACTCACACTCACACACATGCTTTTACTATATCTTTGAGGACCTTTTTGACTCCGCATATCAGTAATTAAGTGTGTTTCAGAATGAGTGTCTGAATTCTCTTTCTCAATACCAGTCCTAAAAACATCTCTTTATTTTTAACTGCAATGTTTATGTAAAATGTCTATTACTCAATACTTCCAAATGCCATTATTTTGTTTAGTTCCATTTTCATTGTCAGTTTAGCTGGTTTACTGAATGAAGATCCCAGTTCCTATTTCATTAATAACTGATCCAGGTTGACTTTCAGCATCTTGCTGGGATGTTTTACGTTCCCTTTTGCCACAGAACGTAGTGTTGTCATATTTAAGGTTGAACGGTGATTAAGGTTCCACTAAAGAATGTTTCAGAAGATCCATCATGAATGCAGTTACTTTAGTAAGTGAACGACTACCGCTTTGTTCTAAATTGTTTAACAATGAAAATTAGAACTAAAACAATAACCAGATTTCTCTTTGTTGACATTGTGCTTTTAAATTTTTAATATCTTATTTTATAATGACTTATTTCAGAGAAATAAATTAGATCTGAGAAAATGGGTTGGTTGCAAAATCTCAGGGGGAATCTGACAATGTTTTGCATCCTTGGCAACAGGACAGGGGAAGAATAATATCAGCAGCACCTGATTTAACGTAATAGACTGATTAGACCAACTGTATTTTATAGGATCTGTAGAAATGCTTCCTTCAGAAGATGTAATCCTTATGACTCTCCTGGTAGGTAGAATGCAGTTCGGCCTGGAAACAGCCTTGTAATGTATTTCTCCTGCTGGCTGGAACAGCGCCACATTCGCAGAGCCAGAAACAGCTGGGATAACCGGCTTTGACCCGTCACACCCAGCCATACCATAGGTAATACCTCTGCCCTCTAACACGAGCTTCCATCAGCCATATGGCTCAGAGCAGGGTGGACAGGTTCACTTCAGGCCTCACTCACATACCATGAGAGGGATGGAATTGATTAGACGTAGGTGGAGGATGACCAGGGCTTATGGCAGAGGTCACTCTTAAAAGAATTGCATTCACTTCACCTTTAACCCAGTCAGTTCCTTTTTCATTCCATCTTATTGTATCAGTTGAGCTTTGGAAATGTGCAATATAAATAATAGGTTTTATTTGTATGATTTGTCCTGTACTGGACAGAGAGGGACCAGTTTAATTCCACATGTTGTAAAGTATTGGATTGTGTCGCTCTGTGTAAAACTGTACGCCCTCGTGCCAAACTGCAGCCGTGGCTAAATGACGTAACGAATGAAGCCAGACGTGTGTGAAGAAGCACTGAGCGCAAATGGAAGTTAGATGTGTCATAAAAATTCTTAAAGGAGAGTTGCCATACATATTAAAAGACTGTGAGGGCTGATAAAAACCAAATATCTCTCTGACGTGGTGTCTAAAAATGTGTGTAATCTTTTTAAAGTCATAGGCTTTGTACTTAATCCTGTCCTCTGGAGCCTGTGATTAGTTTCTCTCAGTTTTTACTGAAAAAGTTGCCAAGATTAGGTCTAATATTGTTATTCCTTTGTCCAATCCATTCCCTGATATGGTCTGCTCTTTTATTTATTTTTAGCAACTTTGAGCCAGTATCTTCTCAAATGTCTCTCTGATGTGGTCAGAAAACTTAAACTTTCAACGGACCCTGTCCCTCCACACTTTTTAAAGGATGTATGGACAACCTGTAACTGAAGGCTGTAACTGAACCTTTATTGAAAAAATCAGGCATGGACACTTCAGAGGCTTCAAACTATAGGGCTATCTCCAAACTTCCCCTAATGGGGAAAAATTTGGGGGAAATCTGTTCTAGAGCAGCTACAGTTTTTTTAGAAGCATATTCTGTTTTTGATGTTTTCCAATGGGCTATAAAGATTTTCACAGCATGGAGTCTGCACTTTTAAAGGTTTTTAAAGATCTGTTTTTAGAAACAGATGTTGGCGATTCTGCCATTTTACACATTCTGCTTTTGACACAGTGCATGCTCTGAGGCCCAGTGCATGAGGTCTGAGGCCCAGCTCCAGCTCATGGTGCCTAAGACGAGACTTAAATCCAGCGGTGACAGGACCTTCTCTGGAACTCTCTGCTCTTACACATCCGAACAGCCCCCACTGTGGCGTGTTTTAAGTCTCGTCTTAATACCCACTTTTATTCTCTGGCTTTTAACACGGCATAAGTTGTGTTGTTTAATGCTCTTATGAGTTTTATTGTTTAATGCTGTTATATATTTTTAATGATGACTAGTGAAGCTAAATTAATGTTGCTTGTATTCCTGTATTTTATCATTTGTCTTTGTGCAGCACTGTGCTATATAAATAAAGTTGGATTGGACTGAATTATTTTAAAGAGTAGTATTATAGGTAGCTGTATTAAGATTAGTATTAAGTACTTTTGGTGAAGGAGTAACCGTATTTAGTAATTGAAGTGGTACTAGTATTATTAGCAGCATTGTTGCAGCAGTATTAGAACTATTAGTAGTAGCAGTAGTAGCAGTAGTAGTAGAATCAGGGACGTCACTAGGAAGGAAAGACAAGGGGGGCTTAGACCCCAGGGTTGTAGGAAGGAATTAGCGTGTATAGAGTGCTGAAAACTTTTCACCAAACCTTTCCTTTCACTTAAGGAAACAAGTAAAGTTAAGCAATGAACATTTATTGTCACCTACTCATAGTATTGGTCTGTTGAACTGAGTACAAACTTTGCTACCAAGCAGTTACGTGTAGCTTTGCCTGGGTCCTAATGCCCGCCTGTTACCTACAGCAGCTTCAACAGCCAGTACATCATTTTAATTCAATAATGATAGCTAGACTTATTGTTTTTCATTTCAATTCATGGATTTGTTTCTATTTGTAAAGTGTGTATCTGCGCTCAGCGATATCTTGTATGAAATATTTGTATATATAATTTTAAAATAGCATAATAATTACTATATATTTATGGTGGCTTAGTCTTCAGACCCCCCAAAATAGACCTAACGATGCCCATGAATAGAATTAGAAATTGTAGCAGTAGGACTATAGAGAGTTGCAGTCATTGTACCATTGGTAGTAATACTGTGGGTAGTTGCAGTACTAGTGCATTTGGTTAAATTAATAGTTGCAGTAGTAGTACTAGAAATTGTAATAATATCAGTGATATTGTAGTAGTATTGTAACAATATAGTAACAATTATAGTGATTGGAGTGATAATAATGCTATTTGTTGTAGTAGTATTGGCAATATTGGTAATTGTAGTGGTGGTACCACTTGTAGTAGTAATAGTACGAGAAATTGTAGTTTTAATATTAGTATTGTAAAAGTACTACTACTTGTAGTACTACTCTAGTAGTAATACTAGAATCATTAATAGTAGTAGTACCATTGTTAGCTTTATTTGCAGCAGTATAGTTTTGGTGCTATTGCTAGTGGCTGTAGTAGTAGTAGTTGCTGAGTAATGACTGAGAGTGGAATCAATTCCACATCTCTGTAAGAATTCATAAGTCGGCATCAAATCATGCATTTTACTGCAATGCAATAGAATATAATCTTTAGGAAAACCATGACATTGACGATAATATTATGTAATCTTCTGTAAGAGAGGACAAAGTTTCATTTCTGCTCATCTCTCAAAGCTGACCACAGGACATTCTCACATCATAGATGGATCAAAAGATTACACATATACTTCCAGTCCAATGTTCAAACACCCTTGATTGAATGCATTTTTCATTAATCTTTAAGATATTCCTTTATCTAAAAGCCCATGCTTGAATGCTTAAAAGTTCAAGTATGAATTTATTTCCAAAACCTTTGCACCACTACTTTAGTTCCCTTACTTGGTTTTTAGGCAGCCAAGTTCGTTGTTGCATGTCCTAATTTCCCTGTAACAAATTTCAATTTAGTTTGTTTTACATTTAAGAAATGCCAGCGGTGTTTACATTACGCTGCATCAAACATCCATGATGGAAGGACCAATATAAATGATCCAAAATGATTTTTCATTAGGTTATATGATGTAGAGCTACATGGTTTTGCTTTGATGCTGACAGTATTCAGCAAAAGAAACTTCTTCAGTCCTGCAGAAATGTATTCCAGGTAGTGACTCATGATGCTGCTTGATGAAATGCCAAACTTCGCCAAGATCTAGGAGAGACTAGAGCTAAAATTTAGACATATAAGACATAGAAGAGATACAATTAGACACTGTACACTTCCATATGTGTCGTTTCATAGCTTTGATGCCTTTACCATTTTTGTAATATGTAGAAAATTGTTCTTTAGCATTTGAGTGTATGTGATGTAATGTATGAGTGTTGTAGAGTAGAGGACACAAAATCGAACAGAAAACATTCCTGGAAATGCAACAATAATGGAAAGTACTTATACCTCAATCAGTGAAATGTCTATATATTCATATTAAATTTTTCATCACTAGCAATGGGAGTCAAATCTCACAGCATGCATTTTTCTCTGTGGATGTAATAAAGCAGAAAGGGTACAGTTTTAAAAAAAAGGAATAATAGAAAGGTACTAAAGGAAAAACCCAAAAAAATAAATAATTGCATGGATGTCTCCTAGAGAGGGAGTGTGTTGGAGCAAGATAAATCGCGAGTGGCTGAAAAGCCTTACTGCTCAGGAATAACAATAATACCATCCTTTAGAGGTAGGCTTTTAACACAAATGTCAAATCCTCTCTTGGTAAGAATCGTAGCCTATTCAGAGATTGAACAGCTGCGGCACAGCTCCATACGGGAGCAAATCCCACAGAGTAGTATTCAATCATCAATCACAGGATGGTCAGTGCTTCAGTTTTAGGTTTTAGGTGGGGATATCAAAAAACGTACTTTAATATGCTTGGCTCAGGCTTTTGGGTCAGACAAGTGGGGTTCGAAACTTTCAAAAATTGATTAATGGTGATGTGCTATGCTGTTTCAACGTGATTATTCCCTTTTATGCCCTGCCTTGATGGCAGGTATGCTTCTTATAAGCAGACAAATGTAATTGCTGTTGGTTCTTGAGGCCTGAGCTCAACCGCGTGTGCCGGGCGGAATGTTGACGCACGCTGCCGGCTTCAAAGGGCAGCAATTAGAAAAGAAAGTGCAATACAATGGCATAGCTGGTTATTTCAAATGTCTAATTAATCTGCCAAAGGTTTAGGGGTTGTTTGCTCCACTGAGGCTGCTAATGCTACGTCCTACTGCAGTCTGTCAGGCCAACTAAAGGTTGCATTCTCTTCTACTAGCAATGACAAATAAGGGCACTTCTTTGTCACTCGTGCTTCAGCGAGCAAGCAAAAGCATGAAGATAGCCATCTGGGGCTGTGGGTGGCACTCATCTTGGAGAATGCAGGTGGTCTTGACTTTGGAGGTCTGATGGTGACAAGGCTTGGGCTGATGGGATGCACTTATGAAAGAGTGACTGTTAGAGGTGGGGATGCAACTGCATAATATTTGCAGTTGTATCTATTATAA
This sequence comes from Clupeocharax schoutedeni, assembly GCA_037974565.1. Lineage (NCBI taxonomy): Eukaryota > Metazoa > Chordata > Actinopteri > Characiformes > Alestidae > Clupeocharax > Clupeocharax schoutedeni. The sequence goes on along the minus strand of JBBPDH010096115.1, from coordinate 14,769 downwards.
TCAACAATAAAAAATCAACAATAAAAATCCCACAAACAGAGAATTGTTCTTATCTGTATCCCACCATAGTGTTAATAGTACCTTCAGTCAAATTATGTGTGCAGTCAAATCTGCATTGCTAGCTTAAAAACATTCTCCCGAGTGGCACAACTGTCTATAACTGTCTACAAGGCCCTGGTGTTGGGAAATAAGCATCTGTGGCCAGCTATCCAAGAGAGAATAATTGGCCTTGATGTCTCTAAGCGGGTAGGATGGCACCCCGCTAGCGCCCTCCATCACTCAATGTGATGTTAGCCACTGTGGATGCCTGTAACAGAATTGCCAGTTATTGCGTCCTTACTGCAGATATTAGATGATAAGTGGCAAAACCACTTTGGTCTTGTGGTGCCATTGTTGGTCTATAGAGAGATCAGTGCTGCTTCAACTGGAGTGTTGCTTGCTGCTCTGTTATGTTGTCTTGCTGCTCAATCAAATTCAACTTTTACTCAGTTTGCCACTGACCTTTCCAAAGGGCAGCCAGCGTTGTGTATGATGCTTGAATCTTTATTCTTTCTTTCTTACAGGACCTTCAATATACTGACCACAACAAGAGCCCCCACTGGTTTTAAACTGAGCTATGCATTGTGTAAAACTGTGTATACATTGTGTCAAACCAAACGCAAATCTACAATAGGCATGGGCATTTCAGCATGGGTCAAATTCTTTAATAAGCAAAGCAAGGTAATGTGAAAGCGTGATAGTGTTATCCTCCAAGTTGTGTTTCAAGAAAAAGCACATGCTAACCTTCACCCACCCAGCTTGGTAGTATGATTAACATTGAGAGACCTAGCGAGACTAAATGGGGTGGGGGGTTTGAATAGATGAATGAACATTAATAACAATTATAAATCTGAATTGTACCTAAAGAACAAAATCAATTAATGGTGATACTGAACCACATTCACACTGAATCACTGTAACTTCATCTTTACACACCTTAAAGTAACAACATTTAATCTGTTTTAGACTAAATCTACCTCCCTGCAGTCAGTATAGGACCAGGCCAGCATAGTTCACTGTTTTCCCTTCTCTAATATACCTGTTTAATTACCAGAACTAATTAACAAACTCTTTCTCATTAATGAGGATGCTTTGAAAACAGGACATGCCTTTATGACTTGAATGTTGACTAGAGTTTGCCTGAACTCTCTCACCAGTAACAGTCATCTAATTACTGCAGTCTCACGACAGTCTCAGGACAAATTAGTAAATGGAATTACAACACTAGAGACTCATGACGGGGGTCAAGATGTGTGAGTCTGTGTTTGTAGGACACATCTTCTCTGATCCTGTGCTTACATGTCCATGGCTGTACTAGTAATGAGGTATGTATTTAAGACAGGTCTCCAATTTTCCTCTTACTCTAAAAGGCAGTGAATCACAATGTGGATGACACGAGTTAGATGTGTCTGAACTTTCCCTGTTTTGAGTGGAGCTGTGATGCTGTTCTGCAAAAGCTGCTGCAGAGGCGGTAATATCAGCAGGAACATTCTCCTTACGTAAGAGGCCTTTCATAGGATTGCTTTTTCGCATTTTGTACCCTCACGAATGCAAGTATATGGAGCTGAGCTGATCCCAGATCAGTGGCCTCACTCTGACCCATATGGACTGTGGAGCCCATTAAGGCCCTCTCGGATCATTAACTAGCTGCAAATCCATCCAGCAACAGGTGGCGACGATTAAGATCTACACACAAAGTCCGGCTTTAAAAAGCTGCTAAAACGTCTTACCCCGGCCCTGCCTGCTCCACCCCGCAGCCCATTCGTCACTGTAATTGTCACTTGTCAGAGGTGTCTGTGCAAATATTTTGTCAGGAACACAGACTTTATGGCTTAAAACCACATGACCTCCATTGACCTTCTACGGGTTGTTCTGCTGGGCCAGATAAACAGAGCCTTCTCGTCCAGCCTCTGTTAGATTGTGTGTTAGTAGAAGGATTTCTTTGACTATAAATCAGAAAATTGTTGAAAATAACCTAATCTAACAGCATTTAATAATTACATATACACATGTTCCACTTGAAATGATCAAAGCGTGTCTCCACTTTGTGAAAGTTTTAAGTGAAATGAATCAGCTTCTATATCTCAGGCTCTTACTGCATGTAATCTTGGATTTGGGGTGAAATCCCACAATCCAGTCTTGACAGGTTGAGGAGATTTGCTACACTCATATGTGAGAGGTGCAGGCATGCTTAGCATATTGCTGTTGTCCAAGAATACTCTGATTTTGAGAGGACTATAAGCTGTGCTATAATGCCAACAACAAAGCTTGACCCGGGACACATACTGTAACATGAGTGCCGATGAAAGAGGTTTTAGTGCTGATTCACTCTTAAAAATAAGGATGGGAAAACAGTGCTTTGCAGTTTCCGAAACAGAAATTCAAAACAAGAGTCTGCAAACCTTCACCAGGTCATGGGCTGTTTCATACCGGCTGTTTACATACGGAACTGAGGACAGGTGGGTAAGCAGCCCATTCTGCTAAACTACACTACTTTATTAGTATCATATATACCCTGTTTCCATTTCCCCTTGAGAAAACCTTCCTTGATAACAATAGTCCTGTTTACAGTTGGTTTAAAATGTGTCTTGGGTGATTGCATCAGAAAGAGACAGTTTGCAGTTTGAACTTGTATCTGCCATTAGACTCCACAGTGTCCAGCTCAGATTTCACTTTCACAGTGTCCAGCTCAGTTTTAATCTCACACCATTAACAATTTTAAACGTGCTGCATCTTTTAATTTAATTATTATATTGAACAGGTAACTGTACAGCTGGAGGAACTGCTGTCAGCAGAATCCAGTACACATCCTTCCATAGTGCAAAACAATGGACGCTAACATAAGAATTTGTCCAACTCATTGTAATATGGTTGCACAGTCCAGTCCAGACTTACTATTGTTGTCTTTGACTTTACGCTGGATGGATGATTGGAAGGATAGCTAGCTTCAAATGTTTTATTTAATGCTGATGATTTTTCCATGTAGGCATGCTGCCATGTGACATTTTCCTGTGACACCTTTGGACATAGAAGCATTTACACTAAAAAGGATATGTGGTTACATGCATCCAAGACCACTTAGGCAAGTGGTTTGAGTGACAGGATCACAAAGCACCAGAGGTGTAAAGAGTACCTGAAAACCATACTTGAGTAAAACTGCAGATACCTTACTGTAAAAATGACTCCATTACAAGTTACAAGTCACCAATTCCAATAAGACTTGAGTAAAAGTCTTTAAGTATCCGATTTTAAAAGAACGTAAAATAACAGTATTTTACTTGTTACTTGTATTTGACTGAATGTAGGCTCAAAGAACAGCCAAGAAATAGGAAAAACAAGAAACTGTTTATTTATGAGGTTTTATTTACTAATATAACACTTGAATATTTAAAAATAGCACATATAGGTAAATAGCATCCAGTACCTTCAGCACCCTGCAGATGGCGATAAGAAATTAGCCATGGCAGATAAAGATGCGGACTTGCCGCGCACAATCGGTAAGTGTCCGTTCAGATGTAGTGGAGTAAAGAGTACATATATTCAATCAAAAATGTAGTTGAGTAGAGAGTAAAAGTTGTTTATATTTTTGATACTCAGTACAAGTACAAAGTAGCCAAAAAATACTTAAATACAGTAACGAAGTCCATTTATGCAAATACTTTACACCACTGCAAAGCACAATGCTTTGTCGTTTTTGGTGGTTTACAGTTCATTTTTGCTGTCCATTTGTGATTGTCACCCAGGACACATTTTAAAACCAGGGCCAATGTGGGCTAATCACGCGTGCTGCACCACCCACTTCCTTCTTTGGACGGACTCACTACTGCATGTGGTTCAGTCTGCCTTGTTGAAAAATGTTGGGAATCCCTTCCCAAAAAAACCCTTTTAATGGGCTTCTGTTATACGTTTTTTTGGGGTTTTTTTTGGTAAATGGGCACAACTAAACATGTATATATTACTGTCCATGGAAACTTGTCCTACACTAAAATTGTGACAGAAGTATGACGTATTCCTTCATTCACTGAAAGGTTCTTTAATGAGCTAAAGGTTGTTCTTCTATGACACTGATCCAAAGAACTCTATCATAACCACTTAATTTTTATAACTTAACACCAAAACAGTCTCACGCAACATGTGCAATATTTCTGGTGAAATAGTACAGTATTACAGTGTTTCCATTTAATGTGCGCTGCTACAAGGCATCTGAAGACACACACACACGCGCACACATTAACACTATATATATGGAAATACTTCGCTCTAGACACACAAACAGCACGGAGACCTGCACAACCTGCAAGTCGTTGTTAAAGTGCATTCTGCACAGCATCTGAAATGGCATCCGCTAGCTAACATGGCTTAGGCAAGCACTGCAGGGAGTCACCCAGTCCAGAGGACGCTGAGTAGAGCCACGACTTAAGCTGTTCCCTCTTTCTGCTGTACACTTAAATTTACCAGAAAATTCATCAGCCTTTGTTTTGCCTTGAAAAAAAGTTTTTAATGCCCTAATATATATATAAATGCACAAATGAATATATTTACATTTATGTAAACAATTTTTTATTATACAATTATATTGTATAGTTTTTATTCAATAGGTTATGCTGCCTTGATATTCTTTTTTTTGTACTGTTCACTCTGCTGTTGTATCAATGAAAATTTCCTACCTGTGAAGCTGTCTACCCTACCAGTCAAACAAATTTGCGTGTGAAGAGGGTGGCTTTAAATGCTCCCCAAACAGTATTGGGTCACTTCAATTTCTCGCTCTGGCTCTGCACTATGTTTGCAATGCAATCTGTTTGTTCACCTCTACTCAAGCAGACACTTTGATGTGAAAGATTCTTCATGCTGGTAAACAATCCATGTGATGATGAAAGCCTGAAGACGACGAACCATCTGCTGGGAAAATCTCAACCTATCAAAATGCCAGTCGTTTCAAAAGATGTTGCAATGTTTAAATAAACCCGTTTGACTCCTAGCGTGCAGAATCAAGAAAAGGTGCAGCTTCCTTGGTTTCTGCAGCCTTATTTGTGCTATATTTCAGATTCATTAAGCATATGAAGTTGATAAATGGCTAACAAAATAGGGGTCCGCTGCACCGCATATCATCTGTCAGAAAAAGGAAAAGCAGTAAAATGAATCGGAGGAATTTTATGCCCGTAATAAGATCGGAACACACTTTGATTAAGAGCTTGTTGCCACAGCAAAGTGTCATATTATTGACAGGAACATGGAACGAATATTTATACCCGAAAATAATGTAAAATGAGGTAATAGCAACCCGAAGTTCCCATCATTAAGGGATTTGAAGATGCCCTGGTAATTCTAAAAGCACTGGGGGGAAGAAGATTGGAGGAACAAAAAGCAGAAGACTATTTATTCTTTAAGGATTTCACTCCCTACTGTTCCATAACAAGCCCTATCCCTTGAGATATTAATGAGCTGCATGGAGTAAGCGAAATTGTCTAGGCCAATTCCGCAAATAAACAGAAGCTTTGTTGGCACTTACGTCGTACCAACAGCAAAAAAAAAAAACTGCAAACCTAATTCAAGCCAGAAACTGTTTTCCAGCCCACAGCAGGGTGGGCCAAATACTTCTACCTCATTAAGAATCTTCATTGAGGCTTTTGGATTGAGCTTCTTCACACGTGGTGAGCTCCTCCTAATCACCTTCAGCTCACAGCCTCTATCTCATTCCGAAAAGACGGCAGGATGTGGGACCCGAACGCTGTCTGCCTCCCTCATGTTTATGAGAAGAAAAGAGAGAGGAGTTCTTGATTCGTCACGCAGCAGCATGGCAGCTACATTGGGAAGGTGGTCCGATAAGGCCGCTGTGTCAGATAATCCAGCCAGGCTGTCTCTGGGTCAGCTCACAGTGAGTGAGGAGAGCTTACAGGGCTGTGGTGAGCTGGTGCTAAAGCCGCAGAAAGAAGAACAAACACCACCTCTTTTCTTACGCAGCATTCATCTTATTTTTCATGAGACTGTAAATGCTAGATTCGGGACAGACGAGAAGAACTTCAGCTCAGAGATGGAAAGTTCGATTCATTTATCGATTCTTTTGAACTGTTAGACGAGGCGGACCGATGCAATAGCAACCAGTCGATTCTCTGTAAACATAGGACTGCATTACAGAGTAAAGCCAATAGTGTACAAAAACACACACAGAAATACAGTTTATGCTGCAAAAGGTTAGTCGAGGCCCTTACAGCTGTATTCACCTGGTCTATGCTGTGTATTCATTGTAAACAGACACACAAACATTTGCAAACATTACAACCAGTCAATAATATTTAGTAATATCAAGTAATATTAACATTAATGACTATTTTGATTCATTTACCAATTATTTTGAGCTGTCTGTTGAGGCGACCTGATGCAATACTATCCAATCGATTCTCTGTAAACACAGAACTGTGGAGTAAACCAAAGCCAGTAATGTACAAAAACATGCACAGAAACAGCGCTGGCCTGTACTGTATATTCTTTTTAAACAGACTTAAACATATTTTGCACCCGAACAGTTGTTAACATCAAAGCAGTCAATAATATGAAGTAATATCCAGTTTTGTTAATACTCAGAGTCTGCAGCTGGGAGCACCTAGCAGCCACATGCTGACACCAGAAAGCTACAGATTATAGGATATACAAAGAAAACATGTACATTCAGAATGAAATATAAATTGTATTCAGAATAAATTAGGCTTTATTGTGATAGACTGCCATGTCAGCTTGATTAGAATTGTTCAGTCTAGAAATAGAGGGAAGTTTGATTCAGACTGACTTTTGAATTTGGTCCAACTTGCTCTTATTTGGCATTTCTTTGGTTTACATTTACGGCATTTAGCAGACACTTTTATCCAAAGTGACTTCCATTCCCTAACTACAGGGGACAGTCTCACTGGAGCAACTTGCTCAGGGACCCAGAGGTGGTACTGAAGGATTCGAACCCATGACCTCTTGGTCCCGAAGCAAGTATCCTACCCACTGAGCTATCTCCACCCTGGGAGTTAAATATGGAACTATTAAAGTGCATTTTCCTAAAAGTGAAGATTTTCCTAAAGCTATTCCCCAGTTGCTGTGGGGTCTCTGGTGCTGCTAAGTGATTTCTGTGGTGCTAGGTCTTTGTTACAGTATCCCAGGAGGTTGTTGGGGCTTGGCTCATGGATTGCTATGGTATCTCTGGTGGTATGTCTGTGAAAGCTATGATATCCTACATCACTGATAGGAGGTTGGTAGTGTTGTATCGTGTTGATAAAGTGAATTCATTCATACGATGAAAGATAAAAACAATGAAACGGTCAGTAGGCAGTAAACACGTGTGTAGTCAAATTGTTGCAAACCAGCATATAATTCCTGATCAAAGCAAACAGTGTCAATATCTCACAAAACTGCCAGAGAAGCTACTGAACTACATTTGGCAGAAAAAGAAGAGGCAGAAGAATATAAAACGAATGTCAGCAGTTTTCAGAAGGTTTATCTTTCAGAATGGAAGTTAGAGGTCATATGGATTTTCACTTTTTAGTTGGAAACTTAATTTAAAATTTGTAGATGGGTGGCAAAATGTACTTAAAGTATATTTTAAAGTCCCTTTTGAGCTTGATCTGTAAGAAAACTGTGTGAGCCATCATGTAGGCTGCCCCTCACCCTGATAGGCAAATTTATTTAATATCTCATTAAAGCCCTTTGAAAGGTTTTGGGTCATATGATAAGTCAATGTGAAAAATCAAACTCAGCTCTTATTAGCAGAAGCTATATTTAGCATTTCTGTAGTTCATTTTTCCCCAAATCATCTGTTGAACATGTTAATTAAATTTGGGCTTGCTTTCACTGGGTGCGCAGGATGGCCCTCCATGTCCCCCCATCACTAGCCAATGCGAGTGTCTGTTAGATGACATAACAGACTTGGCAGTTAGCGTTCTCGAAGCGTGTTGAGCTCCACGCAGTTCGAAGAGATGCCATAGTGCTTCTCATGAATCAGAGCAGGCACATGTTAGCCTTCGCTCTCCAAGTGTTGGTGGTATCACAGGACTGGAGGAGTCCTGGCTTGTGGGTGGAATTGAACACGGTTAATAAAGGGAGAAAATTGGGAAAAATAAAAATGAAAACATAGTTTGTTACACTTTTATTTATAAATATTTATTCATAATAAATATTTATGTTTTTGGATCGTTAAAAGAAGACAAAATAAGCTTTAAAATGATATCTTGGTCAAAGCTGTATCTTAAATGATTGTCAAGTTACAATCGTTTGAATTATGGTAGCACCATTTTCCAACTGGAAAAAAAAAAGTTTTTGTCAGTTTTTTGTTGATATCTTTAACAATCTATAGCATTTAAAGAGATTCACCCAGTATTCAACAACAACATTTTACTACAGGCATTTAGATACTTAGAAAAATACATTAAACCAGACTGAAGACACATCACTAGAGTCAAAAGAACTCATTGACCAACTTGATTCAGTCTTGCTGGCCAGCAGCAGAGCACAGATTGGAGATGTTCTCTGAGTTTAAGCTTTAGCTATTTTACATTGTTTTGACAATGACATTATACCAAACAGCAATCACACAACACCACACACTTCACTCTAAACAACTTCGGAGAATCAGCTCGTCACCAAGGTAAGCTACACGCTTCTCTCCTATCTGGAGCAGGGTCTGGTGGTATATATATATATGTGTGTATGTGTGTGTGTGTGTGTGTGTGTGTGTGTGTGTGTGTGTGTGTGTGTGTGTGTGTATACATTCTCCTCTAAGCTCCCATATGCTTCTTTATTTCTTTATTACTGACATCCATGCACCAAATGTGGATAAAGAATGAAAATTGAATGTAAACATAAATCCTCATAGAAATCTCCCTATAATTACCTCTGTGATTCTCTAATTGTATGTACATAATTCAATTTAAAACTACAATAACATCTGTAGCCTTCTGTGTTACTTGAAAGGCCCTAAATCCACACAGTGGCGCTTTGGGTAGAACTGGGACTTCCGGGAGAGGATCTGAAGCGTGTGGCCACACTGCAGCCATGCTTGCTCCAGCAGACTCCCATACAGAACAGAAAAGATGAAAGAAGCCATGCATCTCACATGGACAGCATAATAATCTCGGAAGTAGGCCCAGTAAAATTTTGCGGTATTTTTTTTCACAAGTTTGTTTTCTGCGCACTGAGTTCCTCTCTCGGAACTCAAAGGCACCGCGGCTCCTCTGCCTCGGAGCTGGTTTGCACTCACCCCATCCCTCCAGTTTGAAGCCGAGCCCTCAGATAGCCCTCTCTCATCTATCCTCACAGTCCTTTCACACCAACAAGCCTTGTCTGCATGACTTGAATACCCAATGCCGATGCTTCAAGGATGAGAGAGAGACGGAGAGAGAATGAGAGGGAGGGAGGAAGGGAAGGGAGCAGAGAAAGAAAGAGGCTCATGTGAACATCTATCACTCTCTAAACTTCCTCATTCCGCGCTCTATAGCTCTCTTCTGCAGAATAGGACTGTTGCTCAATAGTAGCAAAAAAAAGAAACTACTGTATTTTTTATCTTGTCAGTTGGTGCTCGGCATTGGCTGTTGGCTCACGTCCCGTAGTGTTTTGTAAACCCAAGACCATTTTCCATCAACCCTTCAGCAGTGTCTGGCGGCGGTGGTACTGTCACCCCGAGGCTCAGACACACACTGGTACGAAAGCCAAGACAGGCAGTGGCCTAAGGACGGACCCCCAAAAGCCATTCCGACTGTCTTCTCGCAGTAAACACGTTTATCTTCAGTGAACAGAATCTTTTTTGCGCACCCTCTTTCAAGCCCTGCCACTAGCTGGGGAGCAGATTCAGCTCCATCCCGTTTTTTTAAATCGTACCAAGCAGAGCAAAGCTGCTGCAAGAGCGCATCAACATGGCAGACTGATTTATATTCTCATAAAGCAGATTTGGAGAGCGCCACAGAAACTTCACTGGAGAACCGAACGTGTTCTGCACCGAGGTCGCCGTGAATGCGAGATGGACTCCGGATCTATAAAGACACGGAATGCTCCCGTTTGAAGAGAGGAAAACATTTTTCAAAGACATGCAGCCACAATGCAGCTTGAAAATGTCCACTTAGCCCTCCCGGCTGTGTATTATTTGGTTCTTGTGGCCCTTGGCTATAACGTTTATACAAAGATTTACACTGTATAAATAATAATGGCAGGTTTAATAGTCCTTCTCCAACATTTTCCTCGTATTTTATTGCTCTCCCTGAGGTCCACTTATGATGTTTATGGAACCAAAAATGTATATTTTCGTTTTAAATGACCTTTTTACAACCTCTCACTTTTTCTCTTGGAATTAAACAGGCTGTTGCTGAATAGAATAGAATAGAATGCCTTTTGTTGTCATTATACACATAATTTTACAATGAGATTAAAAGCAACTCTTTCAATGCACACATGTAAGTAAAAGAATAAATAACCGAATAAGGTTTTTAAATACAGTGTGATATGCAGTGTGTATTATTCCACATTCTTTAAGTATTGCACAGTAATAATGATCATCTTTATTTATTTATATTTATCTACAGTGAGTAGTGGGTGTTGAGAGTGATGTTATTGCACCATAAAAGTTATTGCAGTTATTTCCGATAGCATTTTAATATTGAATATTAAATATTGTACACTTGGTGGATACAATCCACTTGGTGGATCTTGTATAGAAGGAAGTCCGGGGGTTAGGGAGTTAGACGGTGTGGCTTGGCAAGTGATACTTTTAAAAATAAGCAAGGTATTGTGCTTTAATCAAAAGAAGCAGTCCCGGCTGAAACACTCCGATAGACTTCAGCATTAACAGACGGGACTAAACTGCCAAAGGCCAAATCAATAAATATTTGTACATGGGACATCACAGAAACAAGTCAATTCAATACAGAACTGTATGGACTGGAGAGCTAATGGTGCACTTACACACATTACCACACTACAACATCAAAATCCTTTATTTCAAAAAAGTGAGGACTCGTTTTTCCATTATATGGGGCCTTTAACTGAGTTGCTGGCTGTAGAGTAGCTGTGAATGTTTTGCACGGACGTGTTTTGTTAGATTACTCATTACTCACATCTGAGAGAAAGCCCACTCAGTGTCCTCTACCTAGTCTCACATTCTTCTCATATTCTCCTATTCTTCACATTTATGTGATTTGTGGCATAAAAAAGCAAAGCACCACACTTAATCAGATAAAGTCTTTTATATAATGAGATTCAAGAGCGCTAGTCTTTTTATTAATCCCACAAGACAACAAATTTGAGAGTTTGATTGGCTCAAGGTTTCTGTAAAGTGAGTAAGTAATAGTACAATATCCAAAAGCACAGGAGCTGGCAGCCCTGCATAAATATCATATAGCGTAATTCTAAATGCCTAGTCAGACTCCACCCAACCCATCTGTCTCACGAGGTGACATGAATGCATGTGAAGTATTTCAAACTAGGCTCTAGGCTGTAGCCTATATACCCTACATGGGTAATTAGGCTGAAAACTTCTTCAAGACTTATTTGTAACTGTAATAATCCAGCTATAGACTTATTTATAAAGTATAATGATTCAAAAATAATAATTTATCCATTCATCTTATGACAAAAACGTGAACCCACTTGCCATTGGAAATTAACTGTAATAAGATAAGATAAGATATGATAAACCTTTAATAGTCCCACAAATGGGAAATTTCATGCCTAAAAGCTTTGTTTTGATAATATACTTTATCAATGTGTAACAGATAAAAACACTTTGATTAAAGAAAACTATTTCTTTGCAAGTGCATCAGAGTGAGGGTTTGAAGTGCGGGCCCACACACAAGCACATTGGTGGTTTGTCATCTCTGCATGATTCAGCACTTGATGCGTAAACAAAGCTGTTCAGAATTGCTGGGCATAAGTTGGATTGTTAAGGAGACACAGAGTTAATGGTGCTAAACTGAACTTATACACATTTTAATTAGAATGACTACAGAAGCAATCACACAACAGTTCTTAAATTTAATCATAGTCCTAATTTTGGGTGAATTTGGCAGATGATACTCCACCGAGGCCGTTTGGAAAATTAGGAGTTTCCAACTCTGACACATACCTCAGAAAACCCCCAATGATACACTTGTATACAGCTTATTCACTTACATTTACATTTATGGCATTTAGCAGGCACCTTTATCCAAAATGACTTTCATTCCCTAACTACAGGGACAGTCTCCCTGTAGCAATTTAGGATTAAGGGTCTTGCTCTGCTGAAGGTAGGAATCGAACCCATGACCTATTTGGTCTGGAGGCAAGTATCCTACCCACTGAGCTACCACCAGCCCGTCTTTAAATACAGAGTATTGTTTGTTTAAAGATGATGTTTTAATGGTCAAGTCGCCTCCGTCATGTATGGGGAGAGAGAGGGCAGAGGGGTGAGTCACCTTAACAGCACATGGGGGAGCGAGTCTCAGCGCAAGCACTGTGACATCAGCTCACTCTGCCGGCTATGGCACGCAAAAAGAGACAAACGCAATCCATCTAAATCAGTACAGAGACACAGCAGGCACATAAATAGCCTGAAAGACACTAAAGCATAGGTGAGTAATGAAAATAACTATGTGTCATCGTTTGTCATTACAAACACTTGTTGCTAGTTAACCAGTCAAACTGTTATATGTAAAAAACTGTTATATGTAAAAAACAGGAAAAAACTGTTATATGTAATATTGATGGTAAAACGGTGATAAATCAGAGAAAAAGTTTCATTTGCAAACTCTTTTGCTTCACAACTCCCCTCCACCTTGAACAGATTCAGGCCAAAATATTCTCAGAACTATGTGAAATATCTCAGATATCTGTAACCCTTTTATGTAACAACTCAGTGAAGCTCTTTGAGACACTGATGCCTATCACCACCACTGCAGACATTTCTGACATTTCACAGCAGGCGACTCTAAATTACGTTATCTCAACCATGTTGAGATACAAAAATTTAAAGGATTTAAATTTAAAGGGTTTAGTAAAAACTCTTTAGTTGACCACTGGATAGAATTTTTTCTGTTGCCAGAAACATATGAAACAACCCCAAAAGACATGGAGGCCCACATCTTAAGGTTATTTTTATTATTAGTAGTAGTAACTATATAGAAAATTACGAGATTTAATTAGTTATGAAGTTACGAGAGTAAGAAAGACAAATGTTACGCGGTTCAAATTATTTGCGGGGAAATGGGATAGGAAATCTGTTGAAATGGTAATTTGGCTATACATTTTCAGAGCCCGGTGTCACTCTTCTGGTTTTACGGCTTTAATCGTGTTCATTTTACACAGTCATGACTGCGAGCTCGGCAGGCTCTGTGGGGGGCCGGTTACCCGTTTATTTGGGGTGAAATTCGAAATTGATATGTCAGAACATTCATGCCTCCCTCTCAGCCGCCACATTGAGCTCCACTCAAGTGGATGAAGCACTTAAGCTTCAGTCCTCCACCCACCAGTCCCAAAGTCAGAGCAGAATCTTACATATCTATTGTTGGCTGTGTAATTTACTCTGTGCTCCATGTGCCCCCCTCACCCTGCCCTCGCCTTTCAAAGCCTATAGCTCCTCTGTTCTGGGTGGTTCCCCAGGGAGGACGCCCAAAAGAACACACCGCAAGGTTCACATGTCACTGTGACCAGACATTTATGGCAAAGAGGGACCACATATGAGAATGGTTGAGGTTTCGGGTGGGGGGGGTTGGGGGGTCTGGAGGTAGAGCGCTGGGACAGAAAAAATTTGCTCCTCTCTTATTACTGCAGCTCATTGTGTTCCAGTGGACACTGTGAGAAAACAGCAAAGAGAAAGACTGAAGGGGTCTGTGTAGATCAGAGAGAGGAGTGTGTGTGTGTGTGTGTGTGTGTGTGTGTGTGTGTGTGTGTGTGTGTGTGAGAGAGAGAGAGAGAGAGAGAGGTACAGAGGGAGGGGTAAGGATAAGTGATAAAAAGAATGCAATGCTATAAAGGGAGTGAGTTCTAGAGAGAGAAAGGGTGAGGGAGTGAGAAAAGGAACAAGGGGGGAAGAGGACGATAAATAAGAGAGAATAAGAAAGTATGTGAGATAGAGGAAGGTTAATAAGGAGAGAAAGAGAACAAGGGAAATAGAAAGAGTAAGAGAGAGAGAGAGAGGAGAGGAGAGAGGGAGAATGAAAGAGAAAGAAAGAGCAAGAGAGTGAGAGAGAGAGGAACAGAGCAGCAATAAGGGTCAAAAAGAGCTGAGAGAGCTTTAGATGGAGAGAGATGTGATGAGAGCAGAGTGAATACCATCACAGGTCAGAAAAAGCACATCAGATAAGGGCATACATGGAGTCAGACTGATGATCTGAGAAGTGAGCGAAACACCCCCCTCCCCTCATATAAAGACCATAAAAGGCGTTCTTACTTACTATCACTGCTTCAGTTTAGCCAACATGAATAAGATCATGTTTCGTAACCACCTTGCGAAGAGTTCTGGGGAGACATGGTAGGAATTCTGTTTTAGCAGAAGAGCTGTTCAGCCTGGGGTGCTACAATAGTGATAATTTTAGCAACAAAAAAAAAGAGCAGGAAGAGAAATCCAGTGTGATCAGGTAGAACTGATGTAGAAACTCTCTCTGATCCACCTGCCTTTTCAGTCAGGGATCAAAACCCACTCACTGCCAGGTCTGCATGGTCCAAATTACTTCACTGCTTCAGTTAATTGTTTTGCTCATCATATCTCAAAACAAAATTATGTATATACAT
>JBBPDH010095605.1:0-20480 GCA_037974565.1 Clupeocharax schoutedeni | reverse complement strand
ACAATACTATGAGTGTCCATAACTGTTCACTGCTTAACTTTACTTGTTTCCTTAAGTGAAAGGAAAGGTTTGGTGAACGTTTTTTTAGTCCTCTATACACAGTAATTCCTTCCAACAACCTTGGGGGCTAAGCCCCCCTTGTCCTTCCATCCTAGTGACGTCCCTGGTATATACACTGTTGTGATAAGCAGTATGTTAATGATGCCATAGGTGCACATAAATGAATTACTTCTGGTTTCCCAAAGAACATGTATGGGAACGTTTAAAGAACCTTTGCATAACAAGGTTCTACATCAATGATTCTTCTTAGAAACTTTATGTGGAGGTGCTTGAAACCAAAACTTTAAAAGGTTCTTTACATTCACAAATCTCATTTATTAAAATGGTTTCCTAAAGAACCATCCATTGAAAAGAGGTTCTTTTATGGGCTAATAGCCCTTCTGGCTATTTTTATGAGAGCAACCAATGATTCCAAATAACAGTGGCTGCAAGGATGAAAATACTCCTAGTGTTCAGTTCGCCATGCTCAGCGTAAGGACATATTTCAGCTGGAGAATGGTCTAGCGGCCTGAATGATGTTGGTCAGGTCAGGATTTGCTTTTGCAGCTGGCTGCAGGTGGCCCAGGACCACTATCGCCAAGGCAAGCGAGAAGCCCCTCAGAGGCTGAAGATGAATGACATAATCCAAAGAGGGAAGGAGGAAACACTCTGTAATTAAGGTGAGGTAATTCCACCATTCTAAAGTGCTTCCTAAGCTCTTTATGGCCGACGTTCGCCTTCATTTGCGGAAAGCCCACAGCCCCCCAACTAAATGTGGAAGCGAGCTGTTAAACGGAGGACCGACCGCATTACTTTCCAGGGAGTGAAAGAGCAAGATGGAAGTAAATGGATCATATCAGACCACCGGCTGCAAGCAAATCAAAGGAACAGGAGGAGAGGCAACGCATATAACCACAGAGAGAAGCTCCTCAGTCTAAATCACATTTTACCATTTAAGAGTAAACGTATGATGCTGACTCAAATATACACAGTTTACCCTTCGCTGTGAATCATCTCACACAACATGATATACAGCGAGTGACAAACAGGACAAAGCTGAGCCTCCAAGATGCTGCTTCTGTGCAAAACCTTTATTAGTGTGAAGGAAGGATTTAGGCTTGGAGGTGCCAAAATGGTATTAACAGCAGCAAATTGGTGGGTTTTCAGAGTTTGGTCTTTAGTTTAGTATATAAATATCAGTCTGAAATGAATAAAAAACAGTGCTTCTAGTGATATTTAAACACCAAGCTGTGGAAGGGCATTGGAAGGGAAAATTCTGTCATATGTGAACACACCACAGCACACAGTGTGAACAGCACAAAAGTCTTCCACTGCATTTAACCCATTCACCAAGTGAGACAGCCAGGAACACGCAGGTTGAGCAGTGTGTGGGGACATTACCTTGCTCAGGGTACCTCAGCGGTGCCTAGCGGTCTTGGTCTGATCACAGGGCGGATGCCCAAACCACTAGGCTACCAACTGCTTGCATGGGGACACTCATACATCTGAGGTTTGTAAAAGACATTCAACACTTTAACTCATGCTTGTTACCGAACAGAACATTTTTGACCCCTTATTTAGCATTTCTAGAATTATATCCTCAGAAAAGAGACCAAGGAAGCTGCTACTATTCGCCATCTCATGGAAACACTGTGGTTAGACCAGTGATCACATTCATAGTGATCTAGAACTTCTAGAAGGCCTAGAGTGAGGTTTTCCCACATAGAACTGGTGCCATACCAACTCGAGTAGATGATTAGATTGTTATTTCTATTGTGTTGGTGTTAAATGGTAAAACTTCAATCCAGAGCTTGAAGGCTCAACCAATGGAACAGCTTGGCTGGAATTATCCAAGGTCTTCCTCCAAAGCTTAAGCATGAAATAAGAGTAATACAGACATATTTTTCCAAGCAGAAATACAAACATGATTTTAATAAATACGCATGAACAAAAAGGACAGAATTGTATTTTTTATAGTTCCCAGACTTTGTTAGGTCTTCTCCCAAGGCCTTGAAGGCCCAGAGGGTTCCCCATCTACTAATTATTCCATTACTTGTCAGCTACATTAGCAGTTCCAGTCCAAAGAAAAGGCATACCTCAGACACCAAACATGTCTTGGCTATGGGACTGGATTCGGAGTTATGGAAGATTTTTTATTTTAGAGCCAAACTGTTGCTATAAACGAGGGAAAAACTCTTTGGTGAATGATATATCACATCTTTAGGTCTTCATGCTCAAGATTAGGCAGTACTAGCCATAGATCAGCAGATAGGAAAGGTTAGTGGTGATACGTTTTTAACCACAGTTTTATCCCATGTTGGCTCTGGACCAGAGCAATGGTTTTACTCAGAACAGGAATCCAGAAAGGGCTCCCTGGCTTTCCCTCACAATCACGTATCGGATGGCCTCCGTGGTCTGTGATCTGGTGATCGTATATCTGCGTGTCGGGGAGAGGCCGGAGCGTGCTAAGCCAGACTTCAAAGGGTTAACTTGATCCCCCAGCCCTGGCAAAGCACGGGGGGTTAACGTAAAGTTCACTGGTGAAACTCTGAGATGTGAGGGGTTGTGGGAAAAAGTGTCGGCAGCGAGGGAAAAAGGTCAGAACTAAAGCCAGGCTCAGGGCTGGACACACTCACTCCCGGGCCCAGGACTGGTCCAAGATCCGCGGATCCTCCACCAAAGTCATTACCGCTGGAACAAAGGCTGATCCCACATCAGCATTTCTCCATCAGGACGCTGAACGACTGCTGGCCCTGGTGTTTACATGGACAACATTCCCAGCCCCCAGCTAGAAATGTGTAATAAGCTGGGTTTGAGTGGTTTAAGAGTTAAGCTGTAGAAACAGCTTTAATTTATAAACTTTAATATCAGTGTAAATACGACCTAAGACCTATGGCCTTTCTTCTTGCTATTGTTCAAATCTGTGCTGGAAAAAAGCAGCCCAGAGCAGGTAGCACCTTAGCTGCCTCACCCCGTTCTATCTCACATACATATCTAACATGGATAAAGGTCTCTGAGGAGAGGAGAGTGATGTTTCAGTTAAATAAGGTGAAAGTTGACAAAATAAATGAAAATAATTTTTTTAAATAAAAACACTGCAATGGAACACCTGAGATGTGGAGGCAGGATTGGGATGACGAGTGCAAATTTGCATTTGGAATTAATTTACCGTAAAAAAGCAGATTGCTTCTAAGACTTGGGAGTTCTACAGAAGAAGCATGAAGAATCTGATAAATAAGTTGTATCAAAAGTTATGAACTGTAGGTCATGGTAAAAACTGAAATACTGATCCAGTAAACCCCCGATATTCGCAGGGGTTACTTTCCAAGAGCACCTACAAATAGTGAAAACCCTAAATATGCCACAAAATCTGCTTCCAAAATGATTTAATTTAATTTTAAACTAAATTAAGCTCAATACATAACCCTTAAAGAAAATGTGATGGTAAACCCGTATTCGTACTGTACAGTTTACACTGAACTGCTGTCTCCCGCAGTGCTAGAATGTCAATAGTAATGTTACTCCTGTATAGACTGGACTGGAATTCATGCAGTGTGTTTTCTTTGGTATAAGCAGGTAAATACAGTAATAAATTCGTTGAATTTACGGTAATAAAAATACAGGCTTTAAGAAGAATAAAACCCTGAGTGTCACAGCCACTGCATCTTCTTCCTCTCAACACCGTCCTCCCTCCCCAGAATATTAGTTCCCCGCTCATTCTGTCTTCTCCTGTCTCCGTGTCTAGCCTGCCTGTGCTCCCATCCCCTCCACTTACCCCTTCTTCCTTTGGTCCCTTAATCCCTACCAAGTTCCCATGTCTCATTTGTACCACAGCCCACCGTATCAGTCTCACCTGTGTCCCATTCCGTTCACATTCCTTTCACCGGTCTCTCCTACTCCCAGCGCACTATTTAAACCCAGCCCGACCTCGAATCATTGTGTCTGTATTTATCGTCCTTGATGTGGTATATGTTCTCGTATTTGAAACGTGTGCTTGCTTATGTTAATCTTTTGTTTTCTTCTGTCCCCAGGCTCGTGTTTCGCCTGTTTAAGTTGCGCCCTTATTGCCCTGAGGAGCTTTGCAGGCCCCAACCTCAGTTCTTTGAAAAATCGGTTTTGTTATTGTTTGTTTTTCCTGAATACCTGAAAGGAGGCTGTGAAGCACGAGTCCTGTTTTTCTTTTGGTTGTTCTGTGTTTGCTACTCTGTATCTCTCTGAGTACGAGAGGACATTTCCTGTGTTCATTCGCATTAAAACCATATCGCCTTTGTCCCGTCAGCTTTGTGTCCATGGCTCATCCCGATCCCACACGCAGTATGACACTGAGCAATGTATACAGAATAAGTAAAGTGAATGAAAGGTTTAACCCCCCCCCCTTACTAAATTAAATTGATCTTGTGAAAAGAAGTACACTAATTCCCCAGTTTTACACGGATCAGGAGTCACAGATTCAGTCACACACAGATTTTTTTGGACAACCAAACTACTTTTATGCGGAAATCCTCACAATAACGCGGAAACTGCAAATATTCTCCGCCTATTTGTTTTTTTGTGGCATAAATATATTTTTTCTGGATGTTTTCACTCGAGGGGATTCAAGGCAGGCTGTAGCCGACCTGGAAACACTTTTTTTCGAATCGTGATTACTCCGCAGTGCAAGGACTCAGACACTTCAAAATCCACAGTTCCCAATACTTTTGTCTCGCAACCTTCCGGCTTGTGTATCTCAACAGGGAATTCAAATTCGAATACGAGTTTTAAATGAAATTAAAGTGTTCTGGGAGCATAACTGGTGGCATACTTAGGGTTTACACTATAAAAATAGGAATTTTTGTTTTTACCAAAACACAACACGTTTTTTTCACTATACGCGGATGCTCTTGGAATGTAACTGTACTGTATATGATATCAGTCCAGTTTGGGGTGTAATATACTAATGATATAATATTCTAATTATAATACTATAAATTATCACAAGACCAGGTGATTATAAAATAACTGCATGAAAAGTAATATATATGTATATATTTATATGTGTATAATAAATGTGTGTATTTATCGACGCAATTGCGTGTAAAAAGGTGAATTGAACTTTTGAATGCTACTGTTTTGTATTCATACCTGTCCATTTTTCAACATTAAATGGGTGAACACCCAGTTTCTGGCTTTACAGCCTTGCTCTCCATGCTCTCCCTCACTATCCCTCTTTCAGTAAGACACACTGATGACAGTCCAGCTGAGATGTATCATTACGTTCTGTGACGTACTGCTCCGCTGGCTATCGGAGGTTACGTCCACGTCTGACAGGTCCATGACACACTACTGTCCTGTCTGCAGGATCAGCCAGTCATGTCCAGGATTTACACTAATTTATGCGTCCCCAAGGAGTCCCTCTGACCAGCTGTGCATGCAAGGTCTGTGTTTACACACACACACACACACACACACACACAAACACGCGAACTAGACCAATTTATGTGAAATAACAAAGACCACACGCAGACTAAACATCTGCCTCAACATCCCCAGTTCTGTTCATGACCCTTTTTGTTTACACCTTAATTACACTTTGACAACACGGAGAATTGAGATGTATCTCAATGCACAAAAGGGTCTTTATTTTGTTAGAAAAGTTTAGTGAACAAACATACAACACAAGGCTAAACAAAGAGCACAAGGTATCTTTACTCTCCGTCCAACGCCGAAGTCCACCGAGAGATTAAAGGAGTGTTCAGACTTAAGTCTTCAGACTAAATATCAACTGTTGATATTCCTGGCACACTGCTGTCCATCACAGTCCCTTTGTTTGTTGACCAGGTGAGTATAAAGCTAAGCAACACTGGAACTCTGCACAGACCGGGCCAGTCGTACACCTGAACCAACACCTTTTTACTAATATGAACATTTACAAAATAAAAGTCCCCAGCTTGTGTCTTAGCGTCAGCCAGAAGTAAATTTAATTGAACTCACTGGTCATATTAGACACAATTCATCCCGTCATATTGATTTTGATTATGTCAGCACTCAACCAGTGGGCGAGGAAACAAATAATAACCAATAATATCACATTTACTCACCAGCCCCATCAGATATCATGAGAA
The DNA here is from genome assembly GCA_037974565.1 of Clupeocharax schoutedeni. Taxonomy (NCBI): domain Eukaryota; kingdom Metazoa; phylum Chordata; class Actinopteri; order Characiformes; family Alestidae; genus Clupeocharax; species Clupeocharax schoutedeni. The sequence continues at coordinate 14,340 of JBBPDH010095605.1, read as the reverse complement.
ACCAGTCAGCTAGCCCAGTAACACTCAGAAATGTGTCAAGGGGTGAATAAAAAAAGGTTATAATTTCACATTGAAGAATATGAAAAATGCCTTAGTCATACAAAAAAACCCCAAAAAACAAAAACAAAACTACATAATCAGGCACATGGGAAAATGGGAGTGCAACCCCCCCAGATTTACAATAAAATAATAAATAAAAGAGCTGAAATAAGTAATCATAGTACAGACCTGTGCATGCTTTTGAGTGAGTAGTTTCATTATGTTTTAAATATATATCATCAAAATCAGCCATGCACTCAAAGTTAGCATCACATTTTTTAATCACAGTGAGTCCAATCCTTTCCCTCGCTGGGCGCTCCAGGGCCGTGACTCTGGAAAAGCCCAGAGTAGAAATCTATGCTGGGTTGTAGGCCTGTTTTGGGCCTAATATTGTTGCTTAAACTTACATAATAATGTACATCCTACTCAATATATTAGTTTCTTTTTCAACCATAATACCTTCCACATGGCGTGCGTCTGAGTGTTAGGTCTCAGCATCACGTGGCTGAGGGCCGTTCAGCTGCTTTGCATAAATTTGATCCAGAAGTAGAGAGAGCGTTAGCCTTTTGAACTGGATATTGCCACATTATGTACAAATCGTTTCGCATGACACAGATCAAGTATTAACAATGTCTTAAAATGTCAGCGGCCTTGGTTTCAAACACTTTCCTCAGTCCAACATTTCATACGTTTTCTCATAACTCTTCCAACACCAAACCTCCCAAACTTAAAGTCTTAAAGTCTTAAAACAAGTTCTGTAGTGTGTGGGTGTGGACCGACTTCAAACTTGTTTCACCATGACATTCCGCTCCAGGACCCACGCCTCTGTTCTCAAACATAGGCCTCGCTCTCTTTGTTTATGAGCTGCTCCGCTCTTGGCCTGCAGGCTTGTAAGATCTGTCATAGCTCAATACAGTCCTGATCATCACAACCAGCATCTATAATGAAAGCCAGTCTTTCAAAAATTGACATTTAGTTGAAAAAAAACAAAAAAAAAACATTTTTTCAATATGGAGAACCTGCAGGTGTTTCACACATGCTCACACCAATCATGTGATGGATGAGATCAGTTTAATTATACCTTGAAATAAACAGGTATAAGTCCGTTTTTAAACAACAGTCCTAGTGTCTCGGTTAATCAAATGCCACAACTGTGCAGCCAGAAGGCCTAAGTCTTGAATGGCTATGTTACTTGGCTCTCTTCCCTTATATCCAATCACTGGGGATCAGGATAATGTGAGGAACAGTAAGGAACGACTCATATTATTACAGCGTCTGTGAAGGCAAACGTGCTGGGCAGAATGCACCGAGGTCTAAATTAAGAGAAGCGAAATGGGGGGGATCAGTATTCTCAGAACACAAACGGATCTCGGCCCCGTTCATACGGCGTATATACATTTAAACGTTGCGTCACACGAGGAGAAGAGGTGAAAATTCTTCAGTGGGGGTCTGGTGGTAGCTGGTTTCGACTCTGTGGCATCCTGACTAGAACCCTGGTGGTCATAGCTTTTCTATATTACACACAACAACATACACAGAAAAGTAGGCGACGGAGAGAGAGCACAATCTAAAACGTGCCAAATGGTGAGCGTGAGAGAGTGAAACACAGCACAGTAAGATGTGGAACTGCATGACTGTGACAGGGACAGTGATTCGTAAGCAACAAATTTGTTCAAATTCACAAAAACTTTCCACTTTTAGTCAATCAGCTGTGACGCTTTCTTTCAGCTTTGCACTGGGGCAACAAGTGGGAGTCATACGTGGTTCTAGACGGGGTCCAGCGTGGGCCAGGGCCCCTGTAGAATTGCTCCAGGCCCCTGTTGTGGCCCTGGCACTGAACAGCCAGTGATTTAAATGTTAATTTCTTATCGAGACATGCGCTGCTCAAAGAACAGAACTAACACTATGTGTGTTCTAGACGGACTGCATAAAGCGCTACACTCAAACTCTTTATGGGATTTTGAGACCACTCACTGTCTAAGAATTTCTTTTTTCTTTCTAGTTTTCTTCCTCACTACAGTGAGATGATGACGATGTGATTTAAAAGATGTGAAAAACAACTAAAATGAAAATAAATCAAAAGATAAATATAAAATAACACATCTAAAATAAAGTATTGACCTGTTCTGCTGTTATACTGTAAGTGCCCCCCGAAAAACACACTGGCTCCACCTCGGCCCCCCTGGTCATTTTGGTAGAACCACCACGTGGGAGCTGGACCAGTTCACATTACCATGTTAGCCATGCAGCTCCAAAATTTAACAAACCAGCTGATCAACTAAAGTGTGTGCGTCTGATTTTTTTGCGCTAAACCTTTGCTTGTACACAGTTTTATCAACCAGGGACCGCTCACATAAAACATCTTAAGTCATTTTTAGCCTTTGGCCTGTCTTAAGTGAGCTACATAAAATCTCCTCAGAGACTTCTAAGTGGAAAGAAAAAACATGTTTAGATGTTTCAGCACTTTTGTTTGTTTGTACACTTAAATTTATAGCTTTGAATGTATCACTTAAGCTTATAAATACTTAAGATCCTTTATTCAAGCAGCCACAGCCCCTCATCACCTCTGGGTGAATGCAGTGAAGAACTAAGAAAGAAAAGAGAGGAAGGAGTCGGACAGATAAGAGGAGAAAGTAAATGGCTCAGTCCAACACTCTACGACGTTTAATTCCTCCTTCCTACCTTTCTAATTCGTCTTTTTCTACTTTTCCTCTATTTAATTTCTTTGCCCTCTCTCTCTCTCTCCCTCTCTCTCTCTCTGTCTCTCTCTCACACATCTGTCTCTGTCATGTTCTCTACACGTAGTTCAGTCTTGATCTGTGGCAGTGCAGCATCTTTCGGCTGCTCTTCGCTCGCGTTTATCCCGTCATTCGCACTCCTTTGCACTACGCCTCTGTCGCCTCCTCCCTCCTCCATTCTGCTCTCGCACTCCAGCGGCTCTTCCTTCACCCGGATCACTCCCACCTGGCCCGGGGGGGCCTCCGTCTGCGTGCCGTTTTCTAATCGGCCACTGCTGCTGTGAGCACGGATTACTCCAGCAGGAGGCAGTGTGAGCGCCTGGACTCTGAGCTCCTGTGGTCTGGCTCCTTCCTCGTCCTCCTCCAGGTGGGTGGTGGGGTTCCGCAGCTGCTCGATAGACTGAGACAGCATCTGCAGAGAAGAGTGTGAGCCAGGTGAGCCAGTAAAGTGGATGATTAGGAACAACTACTACCTACAACTGGTACTACTATGTCTACTAAAATGCTTGTTCTTTTGTACTCTCTGTTTTTCCCTCTTAATTCTTCTCAAACACTCAAACAGTTTGTGAACAGCAACAGCAAATGGATTGTAATTCAGTACACTGCAATCTAAAGCCTAACCTATTAAATGCCTAGGATTGGTTCATGTCAGAAGACCAAAAGCGGAAAAGAACAAATAAAAAATAAGAGGTAATTAATCAAATTCAGAATTGCAACGAAAAGAAAATCACAGAAGCTCCGCCCCCCACACCACAAAATGTCTATTTTTTAAGACTGGTGTGAATTCTGGTGTTTAACTGACTTTAAAGGACCATTTTACCACAAAAAAACAAAAGGCCAATTATGGGTTAGCCCAAATGTTGTGGAATAGCTAAAATGTGTTTACAGTCTAAATTGGCATCTACTTGAGCTATGAGACTAACATAGCTACTCTTAAAGTCAATAGTCACCCAAATCTGTTCCTTAAATACACCCTCAAACCCTCTCTTAGCCTGTACAAACCATATCCAGCTCGTTATTAAGGAGGTGCGGGCATGCAGATGTGGTTTAGAACACAGGTATGACTTACTGTGAGCCATAAAAATACACAATACAGGCATCAGGGTCTGTTTTCACAAATCCAACAGTCTGCACCTCCTTAATGAAGAGGTTGAGAGGGTACTGATCTAGAACAACCATCAGTAATACAAAGGAGCCAAATCAGTCCTCTCCAGTACTAGTGTAGTTCTGAAGGTGTGTGTACAGAATGGATTTGGGTGACTATTGCCCTATAGTTCATTAGGATGATTGACAACTGAGAACTGTCGTATCTGATTACTATCTGACAAAAAAAAAGCAGTTTTAAGCTAAAATCTACTAAACTAAAATATAATGTTCCTATAAATTAATCTTCATCAGAATTGTCACCCCCTTATAATCAGTACTGGGGGCGACCACAACATTTCTATCATTCAGGCCCACCTGCTAAGAGAACAATGGGTCACTTTAATTTTCCACCTTAAATCTGGCAGCTTTGCTACAACAAATGCATATTTGCCCATAACTTGAGACATAAATTACATGTAAACACATGAAAATGCTATTGGAGATACATGACTTCTAATTAATATGTGGATTAATTGGCAGTGAAACCTGAGTCTTTCAGACATTATTCTGGTTGGTGTGAGGTAGATTTGGCTACGACTGTGACTGCCTTTCCTGCATTTTATGAATGATTATCACACCTTGGGCTCATTATTATGTCTCTATTTGTCCAAGAACTCCAGACAATATAAACATGGTAAAATAACTAACCAAAAGATGTAGAAAGCTCTAGGATATCTGGGTGAAATGCAATAATGTGGCTTAATCACACATGCAGAGTATAAACATTCTGTGTGCGCTGGTGCCAGCCTGCTTCTCTCTTAGGCCTTCAGGAAATTCAATTGAGCTAAAAGGCTCAAAGCCAGGGATTAGAAAGGAGGAGAGAGAGAGAGAAAAAATGTGGGTTGAAGACGATGAGTGGATGTATGCATGAGCAAAAATGTAAAGTGAATGAAGAAAAGGGTAAATAGTAAAAGAAGTGAAAGAGGTTTTGAGGGTAGGCACACAAGACCGTGAAAGAGATGAGGCCTTGGAGAGTGTGATCAAAGCTCTCAGGGCAGCACAGGAAGCCTCAGAGAGAGGAGAGAAGGAATGACAGGACTAACACAGAGAGAGAAATAGAGAGAAAAAAATAAAAAAAGGAGAGGGTGAACAAGAATATAGGAGGACAGAGACTAAACAAAACACAAACCGATAGAAACAAAAAGAGAACCAGAAAACATAGAGAGAGAATCAGAGAGAGAGAGAGAGAGAGACAGAGACAGAGAGAGATACTCAGAGAGAGACAGAGACAGAGAGACAGAGAGAGAGGCAGAAAGACAGAGAGACACAGAGAGAGAGACTCAGAGAGAGAGAGAGAGAGAGAGAGACATAGAGAAAGACAGACAGAGAGGGAGAGAGACAGAGAGAGAGAGACATAGAGAAAGACAGACAGAGAGGGAGAGAGACAGACAGAGAGGGAGAGAGACAGAGAGAGAGAGAGACTCAGAGAGACAGAGAGGGACTCAGAGAGAGAGAGAGAGAGACTAAAGAGAGAGAGAGACAGAGGAAGAGACAGAGAGAGAGAGAAACAGAAAGAGGGAGAGAGAGAGAGAGAGAGAACGAGCTGTAGCCCTGGTAGTGCGGCCCCAGTGTAAACATCCTGCTGGGATTTACTCACTTCCTGTCCCGTCCCGGCAGCAGCGAGGGGCCTTTAATATGCCGTCCCTTTAGGAGCCCTGAGCTCTTATAAAAGGCCATCAGGAGCTGCAGCGCTACGCCACCAACCACAGCCCTCGTTAACTAACACCCAGCATCCTCCCCACACACGCACACACTCCTGCACGCTCAGGCCTGGCCGGCAGCTCAGAGCCCTGCTATAACCCCAGGTCTGGATTAAGTATAATCCTGCGTTCTAGACTCTGATCACACACCATTTCTATAAGGGATCCATCACTTTGTTTCTCCTCAGAGATCAGCCCAGAGGCATGGGGTCTGCTTTATTAGCCTTTCTATAAAAATGTCACAGCTTGACTTGTGGTATAGAGCAGGGGTGTCAGATTGCAGGCTTGAAGGGCTCAAGTCTACAGACTTCAGCCTCATTAAATAAACCTGATTTATCTCATTACAGATCATACTACTACTATAATAATTCAGAGGCACTGGAGAGGGTTAACCCTATTAGAATGATGGGATGAAATTCAGTGATGTCTAGAGAGAGAGAGAGAGAAAGAGAGAGAGAGAGAGAGAGAGAGAGAGAGAGAGAGATTTTCCTTTGGAAACATGATATTTTAGTCTAAATAATAAACCCCAGTTTGACAATATGGACCTTTTATGGGGTTTTTTTGTTTTTTTACTGCATTATTTATCACTCAGCCATTAGTGTACGGCTCAGTTTCCTGGACAGGGATTAAGCCTAATCCTGGACTATTATTTCCTTTTCCTGGGGACTCTCCATTCAGAATTCTGCCTAGTCCAGGACTAGGCCTAATTCTTGTCTGGGAAATTAACCTGGCCCCTATATGGATGGTAAAGTCCCTTTACAAGATATTCTAACGAAAGAAATAATTCACATTTATAAACTGGGGCTCATAATTGATGGTTCTAGTTTCAAAGAAAAAATGTATCGTTCTCCCTCAAACATTTTAGAATCTAAACACAACGTGTAGAAAAAAGCAAATTTACCCAGTTGTCCCCTCTTTCCAGTCAAACTGCCATGACATGTTTGGTGTCAGATGTTTGCTTCTTTAGTACTGACAAACGTAGATAACCTGGTTATACTATACGAATGAACAAAAGGATTGTTTAATAGCTAAAAATAGTTTATTTAAGAATATGCACCAGACTGCCAGGGGTATAGGCTTTATATTTAAAACTATAAAACTTGATTCTTAGTCAAACTATCGCTTTAGGTACTAAACACTGCGGGGCTGCATGTGCAGGTGGTCCATGAAAAAAAGTCACCTCACCTCACTATGTACGCTACCGGTCAAAGGTTTTAGAACACCCCGGTGTTTCAAGGTTTTATATTGAAATTCAAACAGTTCAAGTCCAATGAAGAGCATGCAATGGTAGGAAGGACAGAGCTGAACTGCGAGAGGTTTAAAAATGATGAGGTTACCCAGAAGCGGGAAATAATTCTGGAGCTCCATGCGGTTCCACTGGTTTGGGCCGAGTCGGTCGGGTTCGTCCAACAGCAAGATAGTGTCCCTAAACATGAGTCCAAGCTCTGCCAGAACTACCTCAGAAAAAAGAACAGGATGGAGAGCTGGAGAACATGGAGTGGCCAGAAGTCTCCAGACTTAAACCCCATCGAGCTGCTTAAGGATGAACTGGACAGAGGAGTGAAAGCAGAGCTGCATATAAGAGCCGTACACTGATGGGAACTTCTGCAGCAGAGCTGGAAGAACTTTCTGCAGAATGAACAATGAGACCCTGAACCGCTTGAATTTCAATCCAAAAAAACAAAAAACGTTTGACCGGTAGTGTACATGTACACAGAGTTTGATGCTATTCTTATAGTGGTACAGGCCAAGTACCTGGCTCATGTGGACCTGCTGGTGGTACTGCTTCTGCTTCTCCACAAAGTTCTGGTGCTGCTGCTGAAGGACCAGCTGGGCCAGCGTGCTCTGGGGCAGCGGCGCTGACTGGGTCCGGTTCAGGGGGCGGTGCCGAGGCAACCTGGAGCGAGCTCCTCCTCCTGATCGCTCCTTCATCGCCAGGGGAGACTGGGGCAGCACCGAGACACTGCCTGAGACCAGAGCAAGAGAAGAAATCACAGTTTATTTAAAGATTTATTTGAGAAGATAAGAACTTTATTGATCCTGAGGGAAATTTCGTCATGAGCATGCTCAGTGCAACAAGAGGAATAAAGATAAGACAGTAGAGAATTTAAAAAGACAACAATAGTGCAACAGAATAACAAAACTATAAAAGATATAGAAACACATCAGTAGTGCAGATGGTTTATGAAAGTGACTTGAGTGTTTGTGCCATAAAAAATATGATGCAATAAAAAAGTGAAATAAAATCCAATAAAAACAAATGAAAGAAATAAAGTGAGAGAGCAGACTAACGTTAAATACCATTCAGACAGTACAGATTAAACAGTTGCAAAGGTTTCATTTACAAATGTTGTCTTTGGCCCATTTAATTAAGTCATTTTCATGTCTGTGCCACTGGCCATATTAAAATGGATCAGGGTGTGGAATTAGAGCTTTCTGAGTTCTTTTAAAGCGGTGAGGCCTGAGAGGCTGAGCATTACCATACACAGACTCAAGTGGCTTATTGCTTTTATAGAATACTGTGTAAACACAACCTACAGCTATTCAATACACAATCATATGTGCAAGAAATAATCCTTCAAGAAGTGTTGCTTATCAGTGCAATAATAATGAGCATATGATAATTAGTGCTGGGCCGTTAACGGCGTTAACGCGAGACTCTATTCACTATTCACAAAGTTGGGTTGGGAGCTGGGTCTATACTACGCAAGCTATGATGACTTTCACCATGATATTTTAGCGCAGATTTACTCTCTTTCTTTCTCTCTGTCTGTCTGTCTCTCTCTCTCTCTCTCTCTGGTTCGTGACTTTTCCGGATTGCGCGGATCATCTCTCTCTCTCGCTCTCTCTGTCTCTCGCTCTATTGCTCTCTGTCTCTGTCTCTCGCTCTCTCTCCCTTTCTCTGTCTCTCTCTCGTTCCTGTGATCATCTCTCTCTCTCTCTGTCTCTCTCTTGTTCTCTCTGTATCTCTCTCTTTCTCTCTCTCTATTTCTCTCTGTCCCTCTCTCACTCTCTCTGTATCTCTCTCTCACTCTCTTATTCTCTGTCTCTCTCTCGTTCGTGCGATCATCTCTCTCTCACTCTCTGTATCTCTCTCTCTCTCTTTCTCTCTGTCTCTCATTCTCTCTGTATCTCTCTCTCTCTCTCTCTTTCTCTCTGTCCCTCTCTCACTCTCTCTGTATCTCTCTCTCACTCTCTCTTATTCTCTGTCTCTCTCTCATTCCTGACTTTTACGTATTTAAACCTTGGTTTAATGTTTACATGTTCTTTAAGGGTAATGTATTAAACTGAGTTCCAAATGAAACTAAAGTGATCTGGGAGAACATTTGGAGGCATATTTATGGTTTACACTATAAAAACAGGCATTGGGATCATTTTGGGTGGGGGGGGTGGGGGGGGTGAGATTAATCAATGAGATTAATCTAGATTTTATAAAATTATCTATGCCCACATCTAATCATAATATAGCAGTGTTTCATGGCTCCCTACTCCCAATGTAGTGCACAATTCCACTCTGGACCAATAGTACTAGGTTTAAGTGCGGAAGTCTATTACACTATATATAGGTAGTAAGGATCCATTTAATATTTAGTCAAAACAAAACAAAGTCATTCAGCATGTAATGACTTTCTTTATTTTTTTTGTTTTCAAAGAAATTCATATATTTTAGTGTTTTTATATATGTACACACACACAGACACACACATATATATATATATATATACTATAAATGAATAATAATCTAAATTTTTAATTATTCTAAAACTTACCATGTTGCACAAGTTACTATAGATGAACTAAAAGGAGCCTTGTCTAAGTAAAATGTCAGGCCTACAGTTTAAACAAAACCTTTCCTCGTCTATCAGTTTACTCTTAAAATCAGTATTAGAGTCCAGTAAAGCTTGTTATAGCCCAGTGAAGGCAGTCATAGGGCTGCGTATACTGAGTATTGTATCTCTGCTTTGAACACAGCTCAGTCAGATTAAAGAAGAAGCTTGGTGCTGCCTTTATTGCTGTTGTTTGTGTTTGCACACATTTACAATAGGATTTGCTTCGAGCTCATTATTGTTTTGATCAGAATATGAATAAGGCAACCGAAGAGTGAATTATATTCTATGTATTTGTCTCCCAGATCAAAAAGTTAGTCTGTGACAAATAAAATCAACATCTATGAACTTCTGGCCTCTTTAGTGTGTCACCACGCACCGGACGAGAGCATCTTCTGCTGTCTGTTCTGCTCCTTCAGCAGCAGGTGCTGCAGGAGGGCCTGGTGGCTGCTGTTTGCTTTCGCCTCGCGGCCGCCGCCTGGTACTGCTGCCTCTCCCGCATGATCCTTTAGAGACGTGGCAGGCTGCAGGGCACAGGAGGGAGAGAGAGAGAGAGAGAAAGAAAGAAAGAGAGAGAGAGAGAGAGAGAGAGAGAGACAGAGAGAGAGAGATGGGGGGGTCAAACAGAGGAAGATGAAGAGATGCGAGGGATTTTTAATAAGTGTCAGTGCAGCCCTGGAAGCAGAAACTCATTCCACTGATTCATGGAGAGCCTCACACTGCAGATGTACTACATGGAATTTCCAGGGAAACGTGATGAAATCTTAAGAAAAATGAATGTTACACAAACTGAGGCAAATGGCACGTTCTATCAGTGCGTCCTGACAAGCGCGTGACCTGGTCACCTCTCGTGAAGAATGTGTGGTTTCATAAAGGCTTGGCTTGGTTTTGAAGAGGACCTTCAGCACGACAGAGCTCATGCAGCCAAGCACAGGCGCGCAGCAATCTGCCGACCCGAAATAGTGTTCTGAGGGACAGTACGCCTGGGTTCTTTCCGTTTTTATCATGCTGTGATGAACGAGGCGATAAAGAGCGCACCCTGAAACCCAAAACTCACACTCCCTATTTACACAAGAGCTGGAGAACCTTCAGGTCAAAGGCCAGAGCCCCCCACGGCTGGGCATTTATCCAGAGAGCTGGAGTGAAGGAGGAAACTTAGAAATACCTCATCTCTCTCTCTCTCCCTCTCTCTCTCTCTCTCTCTCTACCTCTGTGTGTATGTGTCTCTCTCTCTCCCTCCCTCTCTCTTTCTCTCTCCCTCTCTCTCTACCTCTGTGTGTGTCTCTCTCTCTCCCTCCCTCTCTCTCTCTCTCTCTCTCTCCCTCTCTACCTCTGTGTGTCTCTCTCTCCCTCCCTCCCTCCCTCTCTCTCTTTCTTTCTTTCTCTCTCTCTCTCTCTCTTTCTCTCTCTCTCTCTCTCTTCATCTCATTCTCTCTCTCTCTGCCCCTCACTTTCTCTCTCCTCCTCCTCCTCCTCCTCCCCCTCTCTTTCTACACCTCTCTCGCTCTCTTTCTACCTCTCTCTCACTCTCAACCTTTCTCTCTCTCGACCTCTCTCTCTCTCTCATTCTGTCTCTCTTTCATTCTCACCCTCCCCCCCTCTCTCTACCTCTCTCTTTGTTCATTCACCAATTCTCTCCCTCACTGTTTTACTCTTTTTTTACTCTAATTCGTTCTTGAACTGCTTGAACTTTCCCTCCTTTTCTCTTGCCCTCCATCTCTCTCTTTCACATTTTTGGCCTTGCTTTCTCTCTCTCTCTATCTATCTCTTTCTGTCCTTCTTCACTAATTCTGTTGTTTTAAACTCTAATTATTGCCCCCTCTCTCTTTCTCTCTCTCCCTCTCTCTTTCTGTTATCTGATTAGTGAACATCAGTTTTTCTTTTTCTCTCGAATGATTTCTCTCTGTCTGTATCTGTTACTCCTCTTACTCTCCCTCTCTCTTGCTCTCACTCCTTCTGTCTCTCTCTTTCTCCTTCTTGTTTTTCCAGCCATGCTTTCATAGTCTTTTTCTCTTCAGCTCTGCTCTGTCTGTCTCTCTTTTGCTCTCACTCTCCCAAATAAGACCTGTCTCCCAAGAGTCCCGCACTGTTCACCTTGCACACTCCAAAAGGAGACACACGACTGCACTTCTCCCTCCAAGGAGGATTCTGTTCGTATCTGTCTGTCACTCCACGAGGATAATTCCTCATACGGTATTTCTTGCTTTCTCCTGAAATAGAAGGGGCCCGATGGCTCACTTACTCCTAAAAATACTGTTTCAGATACCTCGTGTTTTCCTAAGAGGTTCTATTCATATCTGCTCCCATCCAGAGGCCCAGGCCAGGCTTCATAAAAGCTCTCAGAGCAGGAGCACTGTTTATGTGTAGGTTCTGATCCCATAGAGATAAAGGTGATTGTGGACACAGGGTAAAGTGGGATGTTGTTCTAGTCGTATCTGTCCCACTCTGAGACTAAATGACAGTGATTGTCAGACAGTGATCATAATCTGCTCCAGTGGGTGTCTGGTAATGGACAATGTGCACTTTATAGTACTCCGACAATAACCCCAAGAGCCCCACAGTGATGGCCTACTGAACGTCTGATTTACATTTTAAATATGGACTTGATTTGGGGTCTTCGGGTTACAGCTGGTGGCCATAATTAGTATCTAGAACCTCTAGAAGGTGCCTTTTCCCATCACAAAATTGATCCCAGCCAAAATCAAACTGATTCCACGGTCACTTTCTAAATATCCAAGTTGCTAATCTGATATAGAAGGCCAGTATGGACAGATCCTGAAGGCCTAACGTGGCTTTATCAGTCCTAGATACCATAGGAAAAAAGTTTCCTCCTGTGGTACAATTAACACATTTCCAATCAATACTTAGTAATGAAATAAAATTTTGTAAAGCACAAATATGTCTATAAAGGTTTTTGAGTGTCCCCCTCTGTTCAAAATAAAGCTGTCCATCAGCATTCTTCAAAGTGAAGCCACCTTCTCGGAAGGATCTTGAATGAATCCTTCCCTATAACTGTTAGCTGGTAGTAGTTAGGGCATTCGCCCTGCGATCAGAAAGTCCAGGTTTGATTCCCGAGACCGCTAGGCACCACCGAGGTACCCAGAGCAAGGTACAGTCCCCACACACTGCCCCCTGGGCGCAGTGTTCCTGGCTGCCCCCTGCTTCACTTGGTGAATGGGTTGAATTTCGTGCTGTTCACCCTGTGTACTGTGGTGTGTTCACGTATGACAGAATGATCACATTCACTTCATCTCCAAGCCAAGAACCATAGAGGAACCTCTCTTCAATTAGGAGTGAGAGCAACTATACTGATGGGACCCTGATGGTCTGGAGTTGGACGAGTCTGGAGATTAACTCTCCAAAGAGAAGAGCCCACACTGATTGGAGAAGGTCCTCCTCTGTTACAAATTAATGATTTCTTCCCTATAACTGTGTTTCCAAGCCAAGAGCAACTATAATGAACTGTGCAATGTCTGGAGATGAACTCTCCATGGAGAGGAGCTCACACAGATTGGAGAATGTCCCCCTCTGTTGATGAATTAACGATTTCTTCCATATAATCGTATTGCCAATCTCCAATACTCAATTCGTGATAGCAGCTTCACATTCTATAATGTCAACCTTCGAAATTAAGAAAAAATAATCACTGTCTCTATGTTGTCGGGACCCTGATTGTCTGACGCTGGTTGATTCCCAGGCAAATGGCTCCAATAATCTGACTTGAACTCTGAACTCTCCATGGAGAGGAACTCACACTGATTGGAGAAGGTCCAGAGTGGAGACTCAAGGTGAGGTTGGGCAGAGAGGGAGATGTGTAGAGGTTCAGCAAAGCCAGGGAGCCATCTGTCTTCATGATCCCACCCTGCGGCATGTATTTCTGCGAGAGAGAGAGAGAGAGAGAGAAACAGAAGCAGAGTGATGTGAGATGTGTGTGCGATGGCATCAGTAGTTCTGAGAGCAAAAGCTCTCAAACCTGAGAGCTCTCACACCTAAAAAACCTTCCGCTTCAGCTTGAACGGTCTGTAAGTGAGTAATTACCGATTACTTTAATAGTAGAATAATTTATTGCAGACACAGAGACGTCCGTCTTAAGATTCATAACAAAATAACAAGCCTAGAGTTCAAGGGGTTAAAGTAAAGGCTCCGAAATGTTCCTGTTTTCCACCCTGGATTAGAAGAATGACATAATCAAGTGATGCGTGATGGATTTAGCCGCTGAGGCAAGATGGTTAAATTAGCTTCCACATCTTGACTGTTTCTCCTTGACATGAAAAGTGTGTATGTGTTTGCGTGCATGTGTGAGTGTGTTATGAATAGGGTCTCCACAGCTCACTTTCAAGCAAGACATCTGACCACCAATATAGTCTCCCCCTCCACATACACACAAACACACACACACACACACACACACGCACGCTCCCTCCCTCTCCCCAGGTTTTCACCTTCTTATTACACCCCTGGGGGCTGTGAAAAGGAAAGCTTAATGTAACAAAGCTCCGAAAACACCATGCCAAGCCCCCACTAGACAAACAGGAAGCTCCATGTCTACAGCATCTGCGAGGGAACTGAGGTTGTGTCAATATGACACCAAAAGTGTGTGTGTGTGTGTGTGTGTGTGTGTTCGCATCCATTAGTTTTGACATATTTTTAGGAGAAAATCCTCCAAAACAGATCCAGCAAACACAATCCTACCTAAAACTGAAATCAGACTCAAAGTGGTATGATTAATTGTCTCCTGAGCTAAAGACTGGGGTTAGATTTAACCTAAGGTGTAAATAATGATACACACATATAGAGGACAACCGATGTATCGGTTTTGCCGATTAATCAGCACCGATAGTTGATTCCCGGAACTATCGGTTATCGGCAAAAATCCACGCCGATAGTTTT
>JBBPDH010095008.1:0-20491 GCA_037974565.1 Clupeocharax schoutedeni | reverse complement strand
CATTGACGGACACCAAACACAGATCATGTGAGCTACAAATTCCCAAAAGAAATTAACAAGCCAATGCAGCAGAACAACGCAGAACTGATGCATGCATCATTGGATTCAACTGTCAGGACTTGATGTAATGTGCATAGGGGGACACTCAGGGCTTTATCTGCTTTCAGACAAGGCTGTCCCTTTCTGGGAGCCACACAAATACACATCTGTGATTAATCAAATACTACCGTTCTTACTTAGGTTGGTTGGAAAAAATAAAGTCTAGACACATCCAATTCAAAATGATCCAAACTGATTATTTTCCCACATCCAACCTAGATAGATATACTAAGTGAGATCTACCATTGGTCATGACCTCATGAGCTGGATTGAAGGCCTATTATTTCTAATGAACCATCCATGTAATTAGGAAAGTGGAATCAACCAATCACGTTTTGACTTAAAATGGGTGCGAGCCATTTCATGAGTGAAGACATCAGTCTAGGACTTATGGAAGCCCCAGATATGTCACTGCGGCAGCCTAACTGATGGCTTTCTGTCAGTTGACAGTTGTACTAGATCTACAGTAGAGCAGGAATCTTTACTCCACTCTAAAAGTGCATGGTCAAATGTATGTCTGTTACAAGCTTCAGATAAAACTTGGAATGTCTTACAAGATCCATTGCCTAATCTAGAATGGCCAACATGTTTTCACGTCCAATGGTTCTGGCTTAGCACTTACACATATTGGAATCCCACAGGAATTCTAGCAGAAATAGGTACTGCCTTTAAAGTGTGTTTTCATAACAAATGTTTCAGTGAATATGGTCCAAAGCATTGCTTTAATAGTTGCAATTTACCACTGGGCATATGTACATATCCAATATTACATCCCTGTCTGACATCTGTCTTGAATGAAGTCAACACTTAGACGATCATTCTCACTGCCCCTATGCTCAAAAGACCCTGAAGATTATTTAATGCAATTACAGTGTGAACACACTATAGCTGGCCTCACGTCATTATGCATCTAATAACGAGAGAAATCAAAGGCAGCTATTGATCTGATTCCACGTATTGACGGATTTGTCCCTCTTCATTCAGAGGTCTGCCTAGCCACTAGCAGGGTTAATGTGCCCTTATTGATGGCAGCTTGTGCTAATGTAGATGAGTAATGATTGTGAAATTGCATAACTCTCTCTTCCGTGATACGCAATAAGCACCTACTGGAAACAGGCTGAATGTAAAAGAAGAGGGATGACAGAGCAAATTGTGATATGTGAATAATCTAACCATAAAATAAAGTGCTGCTCTTGCTAGAATTACTACACTGCTGTAATTACCTTACACAGAGGCTTTAATCTTGACCAGAGGCCACTTCAAGAAACATTCATGAGACAGGTATGACATCTTCACTGTTTATATGCTTGAAAAGAAACAATTGTGTGATTATGCAGATGTAAATCCTTAAATGACTCCATACTGTTTTCTGAAGGGTTTTTATTGTACAATAGAATAAGTCATGCAGAAGTTTGCACGCCCCTGGCCAAGGTAGTTTTACTGAAGTGAAAATAAGCACACATCTGCAGATTTTAATGCACAATTTAACCATTGGGGTGGGGGGTGCATTGAGTGTGACGTATGCAAAAGTTAGGCCACATTTTGTAAAATGTAAAAGTTTTTGTTTAACTCAAATGTTTGGTTGGGGCTGTTGTGTATAGCTGTTTTGTTTATAGCTGTAGATAAGGCCTAATTAAATTCATTTTCAGCATTGCTTACACTGATCAACAGGTCAAAATCATCAAAGATGACTGTATGTGGGTTTTGTAGTGTTTTTCATGCTCATTTCAAATCTGTGTTTAGTTTTTCCCATATGTACAGTTTTTGTGATGAAGCTAGTTAAATATTACATAATAGTTGGTATAATTAGTAGATAATAATCATATGCTAAGCGTTTTTGAAGAAACAGTGGTAGCTGCCTGACACTGATCATTATATGAATGCCACAGTGTGACCTGTCTGACTTCACACTGAAAATATTGAAACAGTTACTTGATTGGTGCCTGCGGTTGAATAAAAAACGCATGCAAATCTGATATTACTCATAATTCAAAAAGTGATTGAAAACAACTGAATCAGGTCTGATACAATTTGATCTTGTCAATGTGAGTCAACATGATTTTCAGTATATTGTGTGCTATGTCTGTATTGATTCTCTAGCACCCTCTCTCTCTCTATATATATATATACAGCACAAACTGGTTTGATTTTTTAATTTAAACTGGTTTAATTTAAAAACTATTTTGTGTACAAACCGGTGATTTTATAAAAGGTGTTGCTGAGCTAAAAACAATAGACAAACAAATGGGATGCACCCAGTTATGAATTCCATTTCAGTCACATGCCTGTCACGAATCTCCCCTATTGCAGGACACCAATCTCCCATCCACATTTGCCTGCTCTGATGTGTGTGAAAGCTTTTTAGAGCTCCTTAATCACGCTTATGAAATGCCAAACAACTTACTGCGTGTGAACGGACCTCTTTAAAGAGAAACAATATATAAGGGGATACTAAGAGCTTCCAGGAGAAAAGTGCACACTCCATCATTGCAGTCTGGAGCCATTCAATTAGTATTACTGCATTCATTATTCACCACTTATGCATCACCATATCAAATTCAGATAGTAAAGTAAAGGAATGACACGTTCACAGCTTTGGGATCCTTCGTTTCCTGTTACTATGATTAATATGTGGCCACTACTCTTGGTCGGGGTGTAATGACTCATAGAATTCAATTTTCAGTTCATGGTGTCTTGAGTTGATTTATCAAAAGAAAAATGAAATACTTGTAAATGCTTATTCTCCATTCATTATCCAGGGGGTGCGGTTCAGGGGGTGGGTTTGTTGAAGCCTATCTCAGTTCTCATAGTTCAAAAGACACCATGGACAGGTCACCAGTGCATTATGTTAATGTGCTAATACCTCCAGTTTCAGGTTCAAAGCATTCAACATGATAAAAGTTCAATATTTGAAACAAAAGCAGGATTTATAGCAAAGCCACATACTCAAGTGTGAATACACTCCATCGCTTTCCTATATTAAATTGTTGCTCCTCTGGTAAAACCAAGCTTTCCTGTGCAAAATATTATTACATAAATGATTGTATCCATAGGAGATGATTTTTGCCAAAAATACCCATTAAAATGGAATACTAGGAGGCTAACAGTGGCCTGATTGGGAGAGTCGTCTGACCTGTTTAATTTGAGGGGGCAAGCACTGAATTGTAAGCCTGTCTAATGCTCTTGTCACAAACTAACACATTAGTCTCCATAGAACAATATAATATGAAACTCTGATATACTGTGATATAATTCGACACGGTTCGATGTGTTGTACACTACCCAACTATCCAGCAATATTTCAGACAAAATGTAACCTGCTGGGTCTTTAAAGCATATAATAAATCAACATCTGACACTTTATTCTAGGGATACATACATCATATTAGTATCTGTCAATTAGTATCAAATGGTTGAGGAGAGGAGCAGAATGTTCAGGGGATGCTGGTCTGCTTTGCTAAAACTTCAGCCTTTTATTCATTTCACAGTATTTGTAATTAGAAGGTGGTAAATTCAGTGCTTTAGGGTATAAACTGATTTTTACCAAATTAACTCGGCTTTAGTGAGCGAATAAGAGAGCGAATAAGAAGTGCCAACAACGAAATTCTGCACCCGAGCTACAAGTGCTGAGAAGAACCGCAGGAAGCAGCATGAGGCCAGAGCCTGAGTCCAGTGGCTCTTAGTGGTGATTTGTGACTTGGGTCCTGGCCTCAAACCGCTCACTGTGACTCTCATCAGCACCCAGCACAACACACTTGTTCCAAAATCAAGACCACTGATTAGCTGTTTAACGTTATGAATATTTCATCAGCAAGTTAATATATGTGTTATTAACATCAGTAGCCTTTAACACTCTGCCATCTTTTGGTTTTAGTAGAATAAACACTTGAAGCTCCTCACATTCATTTCTAGATTAATAAAGTAATGAGCATCAGTATTTGGTCATTATTGGTATCGGTACTAACAAATCTAATATCCAGACCTATCCAACTTTTTAATTACAATTAAAGTAATTACAATAATAATGACAAAATAATTAATAATTAAATTATTATCTAATTAAAATACTTACAAGTAAATCCAATCTAGGTGTATCTATTCCCAATATCTGTGTTTATAGTGATATGTATATATATATATATACATATATATATACACATATGTGTGTGTATAAATGCATGTTTATCAGTAGTAACATTGACAGATATGTACATTATATTTTAATACTAGTATCATTCCAGACTGCCCATATCAACACAAACCTACAGTGCATAGACACCGAGAAACAGGTCGATCAGTCAAGATGAGTCATAGCCATCTTCATACAGTAATCTTCTACATTTCATGAAACAAATTTTCCTCAGTTAAGTTTATACATGACATGCTTCCTTCCTGGTTTGTGTAAGTAAAATGTAAACTATAACTACAGGACATTTCAGAAATTCCTAACGTAACTCCATCTGTTTAAAGCAGCTCTCCAATGAGACGGAGAAAAGACACACTCTGGCTGAGAGTGAACATGAAAATGTCAGCTCCCGATGACCACTCCTCATTAATCACCATTTACACATCACCTTCAGCAAGTCTGAAATATGACAATGGTGCCATTATTATTCCATTACATGGTACAGAAAGGAAGAAATCGCCGTATAGCCACCTGAATGCCACTTACATTGCAATTACATGCTATGGATGCAGCTTCTCACTGAATTAGCCGAGCTCAGAATACATCACACCAAGGAGATTGCAGGTGGCACACTGCAGACTGAACCTCTCTAGTTATGGCAAATAGGTCAAATCGAACAAAACAACCATGAAGTCAATGGCAAAACCCATCCTCCACATTCCTCAAGCACATTCCTGAACCTGGTTACTTCAGAACTGGTGCTGGGTGATTTTGATACAATTTTCTAAATATATTGGTATCAGATGACATTTAAGTTGGATTAGTTACAAAAGCCTGAGCACTTATTTCCAATAGGATGCTTCACAAACCATAGAAGGTGTTCCAGACAACACTTTTATCGTCCGGTGTGCCCATGCATGAAAGAAACAGGCTTAAAGAAACACATTTTCATTCAAAATGACATTTGCAATAATGAACAACGAACTCGTTTTTCAGATTATGGTTTTTCATTTTATGGTTTTCTTCGTGTGGAGTACAGTACATACAGTAAAGCTTGTCATGTTCAAAAATAAACAAAACTATGATCTCCTCCCTATTAGATGAGTGACTGACTTTCCTTGATGCTGATTGGTTCTTTTATAGTGATTAGCCCATATGTGTTTGTGTGTTTAAACAAACCCTCGGTGCAGCTAGCTGGAAACACATCAACGACAGTTTGCAGTCAGGTTTTCTTTTTTGAATTACAAGCCCCACAGGTCCAGATAGAACAGAGATCACTGTACAGGAAGACATTGTTGACATTACATACATGTCACAAAATCTGCCCAATCAGTTGAAAAGGGTATTGTTCGAATTTTACTGATAACATTATCAGTACTGTTACTGCTAATAATGCAATATTCTTATCGATACTATCCTATAATTTTGTGCAAATATAGCACATTATTTCATTGCGACTTTTCAGAGAAGCTTCAAGCTAAGTAATAAACTAATAATAATCAAAACTTGTCCAGGAGCTCTTCCATATTTTCAATAAAGACCAGTCAGGACCTGGAACCAATTTAGTACTGATTCTCGATACCCTTCCCTCCCAAATGATTTACTGCATGACCCATGTTGGCATATTTTACATATGTTAGTATAAAGGCAAGCCAGGAAAAAGATGCACATTTAATAAAAATCCATTTTTTGTCTCAGCACCTTCATAGCCTGTTCTGATTGCTCCATTTTCTTCTCTTCAAACGTTATGAGAACCTTACACAGTATCGATGCATTAATCAGACAAGAAAGCACATTTGCAGAATAAAACCTACTGTTTTTCCATATTTTATTGATTTTATAGATTTTCTTTTCAAACTAAGTGAATCATCCAGCACATAAACAGATATTATAGTTCGTCCTGACCACTATAAATAACATTGACAAAATAGAAGAAAAGAAAACTAAACCCTCACTCCTCTGTGATGGGGGTATCTCTATTTTATTGGTTATTATTGACAACATGTTAATGTATAGCAACTGATTGATCTCTCAAATTTTTGGTTGTAATTTCAATACAACTGAAGACACACATTATTAAAACTGAAATATCAAACCACACTGACGCTATATATACCATGTATTTTTATACAATATATACTGCGTATATCGTGTATAAACCAGGGTGTTTCTATTTTAAAATGGGAGCAGGACTGTATGCTGCTGCTGTGGACAAATGCATACAACTGTGAAGTGTGCATTGCTCATATGTGAACACAGCACAGCGCAGCACACGGTGTGAACAGCATAAATTTGTCCTCTGCGTTTAAAGCAGCAGGCAGCCAGCAGTATGTGGGGACGTTAACTTGCTTAAGGGTACCTCAGTGATGCCATTGGCGGTCCTGGGATTCTAACCCACAACCCTCTGCCTGTAGGGGCAACTCCTTCACCACCAGACCACCAGCTGAACCAAATATATGACCCTATCTCTGGAATATAACAATCAAAATCATTAACATTGCTGTGTTAACTTGTATGTCACTTACAGGTTTTTTTCTTTTGCCCCCTTATAGTAATGCATAAACAAACCACAGCACAGCCCACAGTATGAACAGTGTGAAATTCTGCCACTGTATTTAACCCATTCACTAAGTGAAGCTATTCATCTTTCTGAAGATCTCAGCACATTCTGCACACTGAATGAAGATTATCACTCTACTGGACCAGCAGGGCCAAGTGTGCTGGACTGGTGCAAAGCTGACTTCTCCACAAGGAGCAGTGCTCTGGAGAAACTAATTTTCAGCCCATCATGCAAATGTTTCAGATAAGAGAGCATCTGGGACTTACCAGACCTGCTTGTTTCCGAGCTTGCTGAAGTTCCTTAATAAAGTTCTGCAACTCCTTTCCCTCGATATATCCATTACCTGGAAAAACGTAGAGCCAGATCAGTGACATTGAACACAACCCAGTGCATGTAAATTCGGGTGGACCTGAAAACATCTCACGTAAAAAAAAAATAAAAAAAATACAAAGAAACAAAAGAAAAAAATATTGATTTGTAGTGGAATTCACAAGAAGGTACCAAATATTCTGACAGACTGTGTCAGAGTTTAATATAAGAATAATGTCAGTGGAAACCTGGTGAAGAACACCTGAAACTTCTGAAAAATGAAGCGAGAGGTCCCAAAATTATATTTTTACTTCATAAAGTCCTCGTTCCACAGTAAACGGAGATTACCGTCGTTGTCGTAGTGGTGAAAGATATCCAGGAACTGGGAGGCTGAGATCTCCACTCCCTGAAGATAAGCGTTTGCCATGTTCTCCTCAGTGTTGCAGGCTGCGCGCGCTCGGACAGGTTCTCTCTGATCTCCAGACTTTCTAAACGCACGCGCTCGGAGATGCTGGAGTTCTGATGTACCCTGAAGACAAGCCCCGCCTCCCAAGCTCTCATTGGCTAATAGTTGTGAGCATTGACTGATTACTGCGAAATTCCAGCCAATCACAGAACGGGGGCGTGGTTTATCGGAATCTTGACTATTCTGACTCACTTTACTGATTCGATTCTTTCCAAAAACTGACTACAGTGAATGGACCTGTGTGAGTGAGGGTTTTTTTGTTGCCAAACTACCAACTACACAAGTCTAATATGTGCAATATTGTGCAAAGTTGCTAAAACAGTATCATAAGGTGTCTTATCATTAGGTGTCTTATGCAGCACCATGTGAATTATTTTATTATGTGGGATATCTTATGCAATAGTCCTATCATGTGAAATCACAATCACAATATTTCTGATATATTTATATACTTATATTTTACTCATATATCAATACTGCTTATATACTACTGATCTCTATGACATGCAATAAGTTACTTATAACTTATTTATCCCCAGCATTCGAGGGTGGAGGTAGCTCAGTGGGTAGGATACTTGCCTTCTGACCAAGAGGTCACGGGTTTGAATCCTACCTTTAGCACCACCACTGGGTCCCTGAGCAAGACCCTTAACCCCAAGTTGCTCCAGGCAGACTGTCCCCTGTAGTTTGAGAATGGAAGTCGCTTTGGATAAAATCCTCCAGGTTTCCTCCTGAAACACAAAATGGCATGAATATAAACGGATGATACAGTATTGCCATCAAGATGTATCCAAACAAATAGGCAGGCATTTACACAATTGATTATTCAAATCGTTATATTGGTTTATGTTAATACTTTAATGTTTTCAAGGACTCACTTTCAATATTTAAAACTGTGCTTTGTGCTGTCCTGATCCAATGCTCTTGACTATGTTAGCTTCAAGTTAACACACTGGCCAGGAGCTAAAATGCTAATCATAATACTACTCTTAACAGCTGGCTCACTTCTGAATATAAAAGCCATGATTTCATGACTTACGTAGTTAACTGTATAAGAAGCGAGCCATTTAAGGTTCAGCCAGAGTATAGTTTTACAATGCAAATTAAACATGGTCACCACACTATAAATGTATTATTTAACAATTTCATTTTCAGTTTTCAGTTTTGCCTTACCTTCAGTTTTACTAGCTGACACAACGGTTGAAAGTACAAAC
The DNA here is from genome assembly GCA_037974565.1 of Clupeocharax schoutedeni. Lineage (NCBI taxonomy): Eukaryota > Metazoa > Chordata > Actinopteri > Characiformes > Alestidae > Clupeocharax > Clupeocharax schoutedeni. Next base: position 11,717 of record JBBPDH010095008.1, on the reverse strand, counting down.
AATAGCATTCGAACACATAAATAAAAATTTTAAACATGAGCTGTATTTCACTTTCTCCCCAAAGAGAAACAGCAAACAACATTTACTCACATCAACGGTCAATTTAGAATCCCCAATTCACCTGACACACATTTCTTTGGACTGGAGAACCTGGAGGAGACCACAAGGAGAACATGCACACACAAGACCAGGACCTGGATTTAAACCCTTAGCCCTGGAGGTGTGAGGCAACAGTGCTACCCACTGCATCACTGTGGGGCCCCAAAACTACTTTAATTTAACAAAGTTCATTTTGTTTCATTTGTTTATATATTATCTATTTTTGTGACTACAACAGAAGTTCTATTCGCTGTACATTGACAAGCAAACAAACAAACACAACAATGAAATGGACAGCTTTGCAACTGGTTATCTGCATTAAGGTCAGTCTCTCGAGGCTCGTTGTTGGTGAAATAACATATTGGTTTTTGGGACTGATGTTCTCGTTTGCAAATTACCTAAACACCATTCAGTTTCAAACTGAAGAATCAAACTGAGATGCAATGTATGTCCAAATGGTTGTAGGCTCCTGCTTATCATATATTTCTTCTTAAATCATGGGTTTTAAAGGTGAGTTTGTAACTTTTAGATGGGTTCAAAACTAGATGTTGGAATACAGCTACGAGACTGAATTTGCATGCATAGCATCAGTCATGGTGACCTTAGGCAATGCTTTTCAATGAAGATTAGACCTGAGTGCAATCGTTAGAAGTCTGGATATTTTCTATCTATCTGGGTACTTTTGGATAAACAGTGTATACAAAGGCCTGTACCAGCCCAAACAATGTGGATGTGAGAAAAGAAAGGAGGACAATGAAGCTAGTTTTTGTGTGCACATGTACGAACTTGGCCCAGTCATCATAACTGTGTATCGATTTGCCTAAAAGAGCTGTTCAAAGGGAAGGATTCATTTGGAAGGCAACTCTGTAGCCTTGTGCAGGTAGCGAGGACGCAGACGCGCAGGGTGCCCAGATGTGATATGAATTTAAATCAGGTCTTGCTCTTCATGCTCTGGTTTGAGGTAAAACCATGCAACAAAAGCCATTTAACAATGAAATTCCGAGTTGTTTATGTGCAACATCTGGCCTCCAAAAATGACATTTAACAATTTGACATGCTTCATATGCGTCCCAAGGCGCAGCTGTTCAGGCCGAGGGGGAACTGCAGAGTCATTCACCAAACCGCAATAAATTTAAACTGTCAGGCTTCACAGTCATAAAACATTGGTTTTGTTGTCGTTTTGGGAAGCGTCGGAGCTAATGTACCCCCTGACTCAGCAAATGTTTTATGCACTTTTCATAGAGCCTTGCAGCTCCTCCTCCTATACAGAGCTGGAAATATTCAGGACACAATGACCTGGCTCACTCCACATCCAGCCCTATGCATTGATTACAAGGGCTGTCCCTGCATCCTCAAGTTTCTGTCTTTACTTGCTCTATTATGACTTTGCTGAGCATTCAGACCTCTTCGCTAAACCACGTAATTAGACCTGCATTATAAAGCAGAATAATGCAATAATAAAGCAGAAAAAAAATGTCCGGTTTTCAAGCCAAGTAGTATGACTGACCTTGAGGGTTTTATGGAGAACGTGCTCATTCTGTAACACATGCACACATTCATGCATGGAAAAAAAATCCATATTGTAATCCACATCAAGTCATGTAGGAAATTAATGACCAAACAGAAATCCTTTTCAACGGATTCCCACAATTTAATTTATTGCCTATGACAAGTTCAATAGTTCCTATTAATCCGACTGACATAAATAAAATGGAGGTGGTCTGGTAATGCAGATATTGGTCTCTCTATATATATCTAGATGTAAACATTTGGTGTCAGTCACCATATATCATTGTAATCTCATACAAAATGAATTGCATGCAGTGACAGCTGGTCCGAATATTGATTGGGATAAAAACGACTATCAATAGCTCACACACTGTAACATCACGTTCAAGAGGCCCTTCCCAGCCAGAATAAAATGGTTAAAGCCTCTAGCAAGTCAACAGAACAATTACTCTCTATCATGCTATATTTCACACAAATCAATTTTTATCACATAGCACATGAACTGTTGTCTTGCATTCAACTTTTACACCTGTAATATTGAACAGAATATGACAAGATTTAAACTTTACACCATTACTGAAGGAGTGAAGGAGTAAAACAGCAAAATACAAAGTAAAAATGTCTACAGCTGCAGCATCACCACTGTTATCTTGGTGCAAACATTGTAATCAGGGACGTCACTAGGATGGAAAGACAAGGGTAGGTTAGCCCTCAGGGTTGTAGGAATGAATTAGCGTGTATAGAGGGCTGAACACTTTTCACCAAACCTTTCCTTTCACTTAACAAGTAAAGTTAAGCAGTGAACAGTTATGGACACTCATAGTATTGTTCTGTTGAACTGAATACAAACGGCGCTTCCAGAGAAATATTACTAAATGGGCTCCGGTTGCTATTTGCTAACAAGCAGCGGCGTGTAGCTTCGTCTGGGTCCTAATGCCCGCCTGCTACCTACAGCTTCAACAGCCAGTACACCATTTTATTTCAATAATGACAGCAAGACTTATTATTTTTATATTAATATTTTTATATTAATATATATTCATTATAAATAATATATTAATTAATATATTAATATTTATATGAATATATATATTATTATATTATTTCAATTAATAGTCTTGTTTCTATTTGTAAAGTGCATATCAGCGCTCTGTGATATCTTGTATGAAATGTTTTTGATTATATAATTTAAAAGCAAAATAATTACTATATATTTAATCATTTTTTGGGGGCTTCAGACCTAATAACGCCCATGATTGTACTGTAAATTACATATGTAATGAACACTATTACAGTTGATGAAACTAAATGAGCTTCCAAAATGTTTCTGCATTGAATATGGCCATGTAATGGCATGACCATAATCAGACTTTATCTGTCCACAGACTGGAGGATTATTCTTTGGGTTTTCTTTTGCATTTCGCTCTTCTATGACCCAGCAGATGTTTGTACAGAGCTTCTTACCTTTTTCAAATAAAGGAGCAGCAGAGTTACAGTTTTGCTGCACTGGAAGTTTTGCATAGTACATTGTTTCTTATGAGGGCACCACAGACTACTTAATAGACCATATTATGGCACCACACAGGCAGCCCATTATGGTCAAACCTTGTGTGTAATAATGTGCGAATTCTTTCCTTTGGGCTCATACACCAATGAGCACAAACAAAAAATGAAAGATGTGTCATTTGTGCATCTGTCTCTGAGCACTCTGCATACCAATACACTAGTGTGGGTCTTTTCGTTAGACATCTATTGCTGGAGAGGACAATAGAGACTTCTGACTAATACAAGCCGAGCATCATTATCATATTCTGTATTTCCTATGGGCATTATTACTAACAAAGATTATGAAGGATCAGTCTTTATTGCTCTGACCTCCCCAGTATGATACGGAAGAGGACAGAAGACATGGACCCAATCTCTTTCAGGTACACTATATATCGAAACACCCATTCTATTTAGAGAATGAGCTCTTAAGTCAACATGCCCAACTAGAGGGGTATAAAGCTGTGGATCAGGAAACCTACTTTCACCAGAATGATGGAGCTCCATCCAACACCGGAGTGGTCTTTGTGATCCAGAACTAATCATCCAACAAGAACCTGACCTCACTAAAGGTGGCTGAATCCAATCAAATCCTCACAGCAATAGTAGAAAAAGCAGAAAGCGTTAATCATGCCTAGGAATAACCTCACTTTATCCAAACCCTATTTCCTAACATTTTATTTGAAAGTCAGAGGTGCCTTTTTGTCTCAACACTATCAGTTTAAATGAAAGCAGGACATGCTCCATATCATTATCTGTTTGTTATGTAGAGGGTTCATGCTTGTTGTTGTTGTTGTGTCCTTCTTGTGTACAACACATTAACTCAGCATGTTATGCGAGACCTGAGTGATAATTGCTTCCCATATGTTTCTGGTGCCGTTTGCTGCCAAACAAAACAAGCATTAGTCTAGCACTAAGTCACAGAGACAGACTGACTTATAGATGAGACAGACGTTCCTGTATCAGCACCAGCACACTTTTACCTGAATGCTTCCTTAGCAGGCTGCAAAATACTGCAGAAAAAATCATCCACTTGTTATCGAGATTTCAGAAAGTAAGGTTTCTTTGAACTATTTAACTTATTAGTCAACCTGTAACCAAACTAAAGCTTTTTGATTCATGTGCTTAAATACATACAATTAGAATTTAAGAAGAATTCATCATTTAAGCATTCAAGAGAAGATACAGTAAATCATACTATTTAAAAGAGATCATTCTTGTTTAATCTTCCATTAAACGTTTAATCATATATGGAGCTTCTATGGGCACAACTATCTCAAACATACTGGACAATTAAGATGCTCCCCCATTGCTCAATGTGATGCTGGCCAATGCAAGTGTGTGATAGCTGTAACAATCATTGGTAACATTTTACTAAAAGCCTGAAGTGTAAAGCTGCATAAAAACCATGAGAACTTTTCATAGCAACTGACAGAAATCTACGTAAACATTTTTGTAAAGGTCTATTCTGTTGTCAAAAGGTCTTCAGTAAAGTGTTAATTAATCATTTATGATTATATAATAATAGAAATGATTGCTGACTAAGTCAGATTTAATGACAGTATTTAATGATGATTGCTATAGTCTTCCTTGTTAAAAGTCATTGTCACAATGTTACAAAAAGATAAACATTTTAATAAACACATTCATTAATAATAAACTTGTTCATTTTAAAAATAGCAGAAGAGTGAATGAAAGAAGGCAATTATCAGTTGTCAAAAAGTCTTCAGAGAAGTGTTCCTAAATCATTTGTGACATAATAATAATAATAATAATAATAACAACAATGATAGACTATAACACTAATAATAATAATAATAATAATAATAATAATAATAATAATAATAACATTACTACTACTAATAATAATGATGATGATGATGACGATGATGATGACGATGATGATGATGATGACGATGATGATGATGATGATGATGATGATGATGATGATAGACTATAACAATAATAACAACAATAATAATAATAACTGTTACAATCTCCCTTCCTCACTCTAGGCTTATTGTTCAACTATGAATTAAAATATAAAAAATATATATGTAGTCTGTAATTACATTTATTAAGTGTGGAAGTGTGTAACATTCTACAAATACTTTCAACACTGAAGTCAGTTGAGCATTATAAGATGTCTGAGGTTATTATTTGGACTCTGCCAGCTACAGGTAATGTGACGGACAGTTAAAACTGACAGGCCGGGCGGGGGATGTGTGATATGAAACACTCCTGCAGAGTGAAGTGAGAAATTCATATCACAGCCTAATGAGTCCATGTACATACAAGCACATGGTAACAAATGATCTACCCCTCTCAAGACCCTCAGCTCTGAAGCAGTGGAGCAAAAACAGCATTGTGTGCTGTTGGAAATGGAAAAGTCAGTTCCATAATTATTTTCATCATCTGTAAAGACGGGTGGAAAAAGGTCAAAGGAAAATACACCAATGGTATGATAGGAATCTAATTTTCAATGTTAGTAAACAGTTTCTGAAAATGTATTTTAATTAAATCATGTCTAACAATCACTGGCACCCCTTTATTCAGTATTTAACATAATGAGTCTTCTCCTATAATATGAAATTTCAATAAGTTTTCTAATAATTTCCTAAATTTCTAATAATTTAGGTCAGAAAACTTGATTCTGTGGTCACTGAACTAAATAAACCTTTTTTTTCTTAAACTTGCTTTTTTTCAGTTAAAAGTTAAATGGATCCTATATTTCCATTAGATTGAGGTAATTCAGTTATAAAAATCACTGTACCCTTAAGATCTAGTCTATAGCTCTAAACATAACCTTAGTTAACCCTAAATCCAAAAACATGCACTACATTAGAATCAAATGTAACCTAAAAATCTGTCAATGAATCTTTGATAAAACTTCACTAAAGGACTGCAGTGTAAAGCTACAAGAAACCTGCTTACACTTTTCATGACAACTGACATTCATAAAGACTTCAGACAAGAGTCAGTTGTTAAAAAGTCTTCAGTAAAATGTTACTGAATTGTTTGTGCCGACATAATAATAATAATGACAGCTGACTATGTAATAAACAATAAATTAATGAATTAAAAATAACAATAATAATAAAAAATACAAATAATGATAGCTGTTACAGTCTTCCCTGTTAAAAATCATTGACACTTTGTCAGAGAAACAAAAAATCTTTCCTTAACAAAGCAGTATGAATACGACAGATCTACGTATCAAGTTCACTCCCCCCCCATTTTAAAAAATGAAATGAAAGCAAGTGACTGTGAAGTAATCAGTTCAAGCACAGGACAGTTCTGAAATCCAATTAGTAATTTTCACCGTCTCCATCACCACTGATCGACTGATAGCAAATTATACCTCCTAAAGAGCTGTTTTGTTTGACAGATGACGGATCTCAAAGCCAGAAACTCTTGCGCTAGTGTGATTTGCACTAATATATATTGAAGCTAAAATGGCCGTGTGCTGATTAGTATTCTACAGTATTCTGCTACGTCATCATCTGGCTGCAGGCTGGGAGTCCACTATGGATCATTTCTTTTATCCGCAGTAAATCTTGCTACTGCAAAACTGTTCTGCACAGCAAAACGTTGACAGCCCAGGTATATCAACTGCCAAACCGTCTGACATTTTGTCTGAGCCACTCTGGAACGCTCCCTAAGTTCGGTGACGTATTGCTCATCTTGAGTCACAAAATTGCAGCTTCTGAAATAGAAGTTTTCTTTCTCATTTCCTCACCAGTCTGGACCTCTCAGCTGTTTCATCTAAGCAGCTTCTGCTCCGAGTGGAGGGCATGCGGCTGGAGCTTTAGTGCTTGGAGTTCAGACGGATGTTCTATCAAGGATTTAACGCAGCATATAAATGAAGTAGCCTCCTGCACTGCATAACTGTCAAAGGGTCACAGAGCTATTGGAAGTGACCGCGCTCTCCTGCTGACTCGGAGCGCTAGAAATTGCAGTTCTTTGCGTAAAATGAGATCATTTGATTGAGGTTTCTGCATTAAAGAAAATCAAAGAAGGCCATGCTTGGTGCATCAAGAGAATTGAAAACCTCAGCAGGAATTAACTGAACTAATAGTGCCATTAAATGAATAGTTGGGTGACAAATCAAATGTACACATTATACCATCCTGGTGTGAATTAAGTGGTTGCTGAAAAGAAGACATTTTACCACTTGCTTCAGATCTGATCAGTCTGCAAAGACATTCAGAGTCCAAATGTTGCTTCTTGCATTTAGATCAGTAGCTGTGAGGCTAACAAACACTAGAACTCAATAGTCATCCAAAAAGCCCATCATCAAATCGCCCAATCACCCTAATAGACCATCATTTCAACAAAAATACATCAAAACGTCTCTCAAACTGCTTTAAACAATTCCCTTCCAACTCAATAAGGTTTTCTGATTTTAATTCAGATTCTGAATTTGTTCATACCAACAGACCCAGTAACAAACCTCTCTATGTGTTTTAGGACACACTTCAACTTACTTTGAGCCCAAGTTGAGGACACAACAGCTGGATTCTGTAACAAACACAAAGACGGACCCAAATGCAGAAACAAAAAATTGTCCACAAGACAGAAAGGCAAAAATCCAGAAAACATAGCTAAGAGTCCAATAAAACAGAGATCCAAAAAAAGACAAAAGCACAACAAAGTCAAAAGGGGAAAATCCAAAGTCCAGAAACGGGTCAAAATGCGCAAAGATGCCAGAAATACGATTGAAGATGCTTGGTATCTAGAATGGCTAGAATGGCTAGAATACTTCGCACTGGTGGAAGGTTCTGCAGCCTTTTATATAGTCCCAGGAAACCTAGAACTCAGGTGAATTAGATATCTACCCTATGGGGCTGGAGCTGTTAGGGCTGTCTAGGAACACCTGGCTGGGCCATAACTTCTAATCCTGTACCAGTCCTTACAGAAGTGATGTTTTGTTTTCAGCAAGGTTAAGGTGCTGTAGAAGAAATGTTTAGCTGCAGTACAGCAACATGTTGCAAGTGTTTACAAAATGAAAAACCAGCTTATATGCACTGGGTGTTTTATATTCAAATCCAATAATCAAAGTCATTTGAATTGCATCACTTAGTTTTTCATTAATGCAGATCTGAGGAAAAAGATTAATTAGCTTTTATAGTTGTGGGCCTAATAATTTTGGTTGAATTCATGCACAAACACCAACTAAATGGAAACATTTGCTCACAGATAAGTAATTGGTTCATTTTCAAGCTGCCTTGTTTTATAAATAATGGCTGCTATTTTTAGAATGGTGGGCTTGGGAGGGTTGTGGAGTGCCTGCTGGAAATTAGCTTCTGTCAATCATGTCCCGTGTCATATGTGGGGATATTTTTGGTATTGATATGGGAGCAAACAGGGGTGCATTTCAATAAAATCTCCTCTAAGCAAGGTGCAAAACTCTATATTACAGTTAATATTCCAGGACAACATTAAAGGCATAGCCAGTGTGTTTTAGAGGGGGTGTTTACAAATCCTACCTTATGGCTTTCAATACCTGACTGTTGAAATGTTCCTAAACAGCTCTAGATGTGTGCTTCTAGGGGGAAATTACATTATGAGGAGGTTCTTGAAAACATTCTTCATTTGGAATGTGGTTCTTTAAAGAAATATACATTAAAAAGGTTCTAGTCTGGGTTCTGGTCTTGTGTATTTGGAGTTCTCATGTTCTCCTCACAGTCCAAAGACATGTGCATCAGGTGATTTGGGGATTCTATACTGACCAAAGGCGTGAGAGTGTGAGTGAATGGTGTATGAATGTGTGCCCTGTGGTGCACCCAGGGCGAGTCCCTGCCTCGCAACCCTAGACCCTGAGATAGGCTTCAGGTACCTGCGCTCCTAGTAAGGATTAAGTGGTTACAGTAAATGAATGAATGAAATCTCAACAGCTTTATTGTTTGACAGCTTTATTGTTGAGTGCAGCTGTAACAGATTGGTAATGTAAGGCAGATGCAGATTCATAGTGAAATGTTTAAGAGTAGAACAGGCTAATCTTAACAGAGAATGGTTCTTTAAGAGTTTAGTAACAACAATAGATCTATAGAAACCTGTGAATAGAGTCATTTGAATGCATGAACAAAGTTCTTAGTTAAATGGTTCTTTAAAGAATCTTTTAAAAAGTTTTATAAACGGCTCCTCTATTCAAAAAACATTTATTTGTACAATAGAACCCTTTTTGCCCATCATTTTATTTCTTATGTTATCAGTTTCATTTCTGCAGTATTTCTCCAGTATGAGGGATCGTTCCAGTCTTTCACTAATATAGAAAGAGACTCCCAGTATAGTAGTGTAGCAGAGCAGAGGCCATCCAACCACTAGGTTACATAGAATTCACCCAATTTTTACCAATATACTGGTGTGATGGCACCTCCCTGCCTCCTCTCTCTCATATTAGAGATTCTTGGGGGCTACTTATCTGGGGTTCCAGTGTTTCCTTTGGGAAGTCACCATTGTGCATTTGAGTGCTTCAGTTTTGCCATATAGATTGTTTCTTTATCGTGGGCTATCTCACCTTTTCTTTACTGAAAGAGTTCCATTGCTGGGCCATAATTTGCTGTTATCGCTACATTATCTCTATTCCTAACCCTAACTCTAACGCTGTGCAGAGTTTCATCAGATATTTTGCTAACAAATTGAATGTCTGCAGAAAATCTCTAGAGGGCTTCCAAAATAAAGTGCATCTTGGTTTTCTCTCTCTCCTATGAAGTTACCATTTTGGTTGTAATTTAGCACAACAATGTTTCTGTCTTTGGCTCTTGATGACAATAACACAGGTCAACAAAAAAAAATCTCTTTGTAATTATCAGAAACCACAACACACTTTTCTAAACACATTTTTTATGCTGATTTCAGATCTGCTCAGTTTTTTTTTAAAATTATGAGTAATATTAGATTTGCAATAGACTTGCATGTGTTTTTTATTCAACCGCAGACACCAATCAAGTAACTGTTTCAATATTTTCAGTGTGAACTCAGACAGGCCACACTGTGGCATAGATATAATGATCAGTGTCAGTCAGCTACCACTGTTTCTTCAAAAACACTCAGCAAATGATTATTATATGATCATTATACCAATTATTATGCAATATATAACTAGCTTCATCACAAAAACTGTATGTGCAGGAAAAACTAAACACTGATTTAAAATCAGCATGAAAAACACTACAAAACCCACGTAAACTTATCTCTGATGATTTTCACCTGTTGACCTGTGTAACAGTCTAGAAGCATTTGAAAGCAAAATCCATGCGTGGGACCGGTGGAGTGTCTAGCAGCTGTTGATGGCCTCCACCTGGTGGGAGCGAGCGATGAAAGTGTTGAGCACGTTCTGCAACATCTCTGCCCTCATCTTGCTGATGTGCAGCACCTCCTCGTGATTGACCTTCTCCTCGCGACTGTAGTCCAGGGACACCTTGTTGGTGATGAGTGAGAGGCCAAGGACGCGCAATCCGCAGTGCTTGGCCACTGTGACCTCAGGGACTGTGCTCATGCCTGCAGGGATGACAAGAGGAGGAAAGAGGCACAAGGGAGAGGGACAGAAACAATGAATTAAACAGCAATCATTTCGTGGTGAATTACTCAACAGCAGTCTGTGCTACAACATGAACTGCAGAGAGCAGATATGCAGTTTTAATTCTTAATGAGGAGGACAATCTCGCTGGTAAATGACTACAGGTAACCATGTGAAACTCTCAGAGACAACAGCCAGAGGAGCCCTGCTAACCCACGCAGTGCAGTTGTGTCATAAAAGTCCCAGAGAGATCCATATGCAGCAACTGCGAAGGCCATACAGAACAATTTCAAAATGGGTCTGTTTAGATATAAATTACAAATATAACCGGTACACAGTCACTGTTGTCCAAAGGTTAGGAGTCATATCAAGAATATTTGGTATATTACACACATAAACAGCATGTAAAATATACAACATTAAACCCCAGACCAAAGAGTGCAATTGGATTTTAATTTTGTGTCTACACAAATTACTACCAAGTTGTTTATATATATTTATATATATATATATATATAGAGAGAGAGAGAGAGAGACAGAGAGACAGAGAGAAAGAGAGAGAGACATATACTGTATATTAATTTTATTATAAAGCTATTTGACATTAAGGATAACATTATTATAGTAATAATAATATCTATAATAATAATAATAACAGTAGATAAAATATAGTAAAAAGAAAAGTTCAGAAATTAGTTTTCTGTAAAACACTGAAACCTGGAACACTCATGTTTATTATTAGTTGTTTTTCTTAGCTTTTCTTAATAGTTGCCTTTTGAACGAGTAGAGGAAATAGTCCATGAACGGTATTCTGAACTAATGTCAATAATAGGGTGAATTTCATTTAGCATTGCCAAACTGCGGCTACGTCATGTGTCATAACTCATTCATATGCACTGTTATGAGAGCTGTACAGCAGGAGATCTTTAAAATATAGGCAAACATCAGATACTGCATCCTTATCTGGCTTGTGTGTATGTGTGTGTGTGTGTGTGTGTGTGTGTGTGTGTGTGTGTGTGTGTGTGTGTGTGTGTGTGTGTGT
>JBBPDH010094198.1:0-16713 GCA_037974565.1 Clupeocharax schoutedeni | reverse complement strand
TGAATATTTCGTTTTGCCTTCAAGATTTTGACCGGATTAGGGAGTGTGTTACACCTATTAATCCTGTTTGTTTCTGACAACATGGTACCACTTATAACTGATACCCAACACTGGTAACATCTGGTCATAAATTAGTAGACACTGATAGTAACATCATGATGTTTCACATTCAGAAATATTTACAAAAACTTGATCTTTGTGCTACAATCCTGTTTAGGCCAAATATGACATTTCTTAATATTTTTTTTCATTACATTTCAGCAGGTATACAGTAACATCCTGCCTCTGTCCTGTTTTTTTTTTTTTACATTCCTGAGTCACTCCTTTAATTATTACTCCAGGGCTTTTTCCCATAACTACCATTAATTTTATTTGGCTATTGTTAGTCTCCCTCTGTTTAAGCTGACGCTGCTATGAGGCAGATGTCTATGCACCCCATGCCAGTTCTTACTATGCAGTGCTTGCTTTTCTGCCTTCCCCTTTGTTATTATTATGTTACACTGGTGTGGTTTCAGTTATTGCATAGCCTATTCTTGCCTGTGTGTCTTAGATGTCGGCTCCTCCTGGTTCCCAGGGTTCATGTTGGCCTTACTGCTGAGGACCAAGCTGGCCTCTCCTCACTGTCCAGCTGTGGATGCCCTGGGCTATGAGTGTATGTAGTGTATGGGCCTCTCATCTGGAGAGTTAGGCCTGTTCTTCAGCTGACTCCCAATAAAAAGTATCTGTGGGAATGGGCCTGGCTGGCCCCCAGTGCTGAAATGGGGACCTGGCGTGGAGTCCCATAAGCACCAACCCAACTCGGCTCAAAATGCCCAGACCGATTGTCCAGCCCTGCTGACCTCCAACCAAGTTCTGCGATTGGGCTTTTCCAGAAGCCACACATGGTTGCTGGGTACTCTCACTGAAGAGGCATCCCCTGAGAGACTGGTGACACTGCCAATCAGCAAGCTCACTGTCCCCTGGGTGGCTGGTTTGTGTAGTCCCCCATGTCGTAGGGTGTTCCCCTGGTCCCTTGTCCTTGAACAGCCATGTCTGTCTGTGCTCTGTGAAAGAACTGTAACCTGTTTGATTCCTGACAAATGTTTGAAATCTCTCTGTACAGACTGTGTTTCTGTTCCTTGTCCTGTTATCCCTGTGCTATACAAATCAGTGCTCCATATCCCCTTTTTATGTTTCCCCTGTTTTCTCCAATGAACCTAATTTCACAGTTCCTGCATATGTGCCCCATTCCCCACATTATCAATACCTATGTGACAGTAGGTTATTATACCAAAACATAATTCATTTGCAATTCATTCTTACAAAATCTTTTTCAAACCTCTGTTTACTCTTAGAATTAAAACAGGCAGTTTGTTACTATATGTGTAATATTTATGTATGTAGATGACCTCTTTTCTGGTTTAAACATAAATGTATGATAAACTGTTGTAGGGCAAATAAGGGAATATATCTAAATGTGTTATGACATCATGGGTTATTTTTGCACCTTAGTTTGGGGAAAGCGAACATACTTTATGAAACTTTTTCATTACTGAATAACAAACATATGGACTCTAGTTTATTCAAAGGCAGTTGCAACATATAGCAGGAGTATCACAGTACTACATCACATTTTCCTCTCCTTTACGCTGTAAGATCAGCGCTAAGGGATGCTGCTTTAATATTCACAGACATTCTGTTTTGGTCCTCTGTGTGACATTAGGGCTGTATGTTTGGAAATGATGTGTCAGTCACAACATTTATTATTCAACAATGTTAATTATTTAAGGTGTAATGCTCATAGCATGATGTTCAGAGAACACTAAACAGTAGAATACAGTGTCATGAAAAAGAATGTTTTCAGATTTTTTCATATGTTTTCATGTTTTTCAGGTCTTCATTCATAATGAAATAAATAACATGGAGTTCACAAACCAGCTTTAAAAAAAAAAGGTTTTGCAAAACCTCTGTGAAACAGCAGTTACCCCATAAAACTGAAACGTGAAAGTGGCCATTCTGTCTTACTTGAACACACCACAACGCAGCGTGGGAACAGCACAACATTCTTTCTCTCATTCATTAAGTGAAGCAGCGGGCAGCCAGGAACACGACACCCAGGGAGCATTGTGTGGGGATAGTATCTTGTTCAAGGATACCTCAGAGTTGCTTAGCAGTCTTGTTATTAACATTTTGCCTCTGTAACCAAATCCTTCCACTGGTTGCCAGCCTTTTCACATCACATCAGTGCAGTTTTGCAGAATTGCTTTAATTCGGCCACACTGTAAAGTTTTCAAATCTGAACTGCCTGTGCATGGTCTTGCTGTAGACTACGACTTTGCCTATGTCTCTCCAAAATCTAAATTTAGTTATGGTTTAAGCCATTTATAGGTTGAGTTGCCCTTTTCAGATGCTTCAGTTTTGTTCAAGAGGCTTGGGGCTATTCACTCCATGTATTAGCTAATGTGAGACAGGCCTTAGCTCTGACTTTCACTCTGATCCTCTCCCATGAATCTTTCTCTTTCTAATGATGAATCAGGAGCACGGACTTTGTCTACAGAGACTTATCTGTTTGGGGTCCTTTGTGATTTTCAGGATGAGCTGTCACAGTGCTCATGGAATATTTTTGTAGGATGTTGAAAGAACAACATTCACACAACAATAGACTTTCATGGTCCTGTGTTGGTCATGACCTGAAGTTGCAGGAGTAATGCTCGCAGCACATTAAAAGGTATGCACGGTTCTGTGCGGCTTTTAAAATTATGTTAGGTAGGTACATTTGACAGTGCACTTCTGCTTCACCAGAGGTGTGTGAAGAGGTTAGATTAATGGTGATTAGAAATAACAGAATTATTATTTATGTGCAATTCTAAACCACAAGCCTTGTGAAATATTTCTTTTCTTTTTAGTTTTACTGAAATATTTCTTCATTTAAATAATGAAATCATTGTGATGTGTAATTATAAATACTTTAAAATGAGAGATGACAAGAACCAATATGCACATTTTATGCAGATGAAAACCAGTATGCACATGAAAACCTTATCAATGCTACTCACTTGTTCAGGCTAGAATCTTAATTGATCACCAGAGCTGTAATAATTGACTGAGAATTGCACATTCTCTATGCAGAGTTAGTGAAGTTTCACAGTAGTGTACAGACAAGTTGTGCCATTGCATTGCTTTACCAGGTGCCATTTAAAATGACTTGAACATCTTGTACCACTAGGGGTCTTTAATTGAACAGTTGGTCACAAACGTATTTGCTATCAATTAAAACAGAAGATTTTAGTTTTGTTTGTAAATTTGAGGTATTAGGTTTAATTTTCAGTCCCATGTGAATTCAAAAGAACTGTCAGGATACACTTGGCACAGTTAGACATAACCTTAAACGAACTTAAGATTGTGTAATTTCCCTCTCATGCTGCCAAAATAGCTCTGATCCATTGAGACAATGACTCCACAAGATATCTAAAGGTGTGCTGTGGTATCTGGCACCAATACTTTCACACCAATCTGTTACTTCCTTAAGTTACAAGGTAGGGCCTTCATTGAATCTACTAGTTGGTCCTTCACATCCCACATATTTCAATATTAATATTAAGGGAGATTTTAATTATTATAGGTTTGCTTGAAGCCATGCTTCCTACGCTTTATTGTTTACTTTACTGTTAGAAATGTGTGTAAGGAGAAGTTAAGCAGTAAAACCTGTGTAGTTGCTGTATACTTTAAGTTGACATGACTTTTAACAGTTAACACTAGCATTCAGAAGTTTGGAATACCGGTATAAATGTTTGAAATCAAGGTTTTCAACAAAATAAATGCTTCTGTTGATATTAAAGGATTCAATATGATCTCAACCCTCTAAATAAGCAGGTTTCAATGAGTCAACAGAAAGCTGTAAACAATTATAAAATTTAAAGTGGGAAATTCTCCCTTTGTAATTCATCCAGGCAACCAGCAATACAGCGCCTGGGGAGCAGCATGTGGGCATGGTAACCAGATCAAGGGTACCTCAGTGGTGCAGCTGGGATTCAAACCCACAACCTTCTGATTGCAGGGGCAACTCCTTAACCATTAGACCACCAGCTGCTCCTTTTAAAGAAGTTCTAATAAAATTGATTACGGATTGCTTCAGATTACTACTGACCAAATCAAAAGTCAGATAAAGTCTCCCTCTTGTTGTAACACATTTCTGTACTGCTTTAGCCCCAACACACACAAGTCGTTTCACAATAGTGCTGTAGCATCATGCAAATACTGTTACTGACCCAAAACACAACAAATATACAAAACAATGTTCTTAAGGTTTTCTGCTTAATTGTACAGGCAGTTATAAGTAGTGACTGCCATCTATGTGTGATCCTATAACTTTGTTTACCAAGAACTGAATGATTTACTGCTCCACCGAGTAGCTCCACTGGTCAAACTGAAACTTAACTTATATGCATCTTTTATCTTATCTTTATTTGTCTTTGTGTTTCTCTCTCATGTGGCTTAGGTAATGGAATACTTTGAAAAGCTCTATTCAATGTAGTGTCTACAGCTTTATGATCACTGGGTCTCTAAAATGATAACACTGATGTCTACAAGCAGGGCAGCACATCTACAAGGTCAGAGTCCATCAGGACTGGAACACTCTGGAACTCTACTATGTGTCTGTTCTGTGTTTTGCTGAAAATGTACAATTACTATCCAGTGAGCATCTGGGTGGATTTGTGGAGTGTGCTGTATGTACGTATGTAACCTATTCCTGCATGCTATGTTGGTGTCGTTTACGAACATGAACTTCATCAGTTAACTCATACATTGGAATGGAACACAATCTAACACATTTAATTTTTAAGTGTTTTTGTGAACAACTCAAGCAAACAAAAGCAGACTGAGAACAAACATATTGTATTGATGCATGTGTACAAAAAATCCTTCCACAAAAATGACCCATTTTTAGCTTAAATGAACTGCTTTCGTTTTATTTTGCCGAGGCTCAGTTGTAACTATGTTGGAGCTAAGCCTGCTGGGTGGCGGCTATGCTGGCTCTCGGTGTTGTTCACATGTTTTAAAATGATGCTCTAAAAAATGTGAATTGTTACTTAATGCAGCTTAGCAATCTAAAAATACTTCTGATGACAACTGGTACACAAACAGGGTGAATCCAGAGGATAAACTGCTGTCAAAATTAGAAGATGATATGAAAAAAGAGAAAATAACTAAAAGCACAAAAAAACCCTGCATTCGGGTTGTGTTGTGCACGCTCTACGTTTTCATGTCAGCAGAAATAATGAACTGTTACGTGAAAGAAACAAGAACATGTCCGTGTTCATACATCTTAGATGGTTTATTGTAGAAGAAAATTATACATTATGCTAGTGCATCAAAGTCTCTGCCATTGTCTGGTCTAAATGTATTACACCTGAAAGCTAATCCCAAAGACTTAAGCTTTTAGTGGAGGTCAGGGGTTCAAACATACTTACAAGAAGATTGAAGAGATAAAAACCTTTGAGGACTAGTTACTAGTCAACTAGATTACTTGCTTACTGACCTAGCTCTGGTTTAACATATCCTTAAGGTGTTGGATGGTGCTCTGTCACTCCAGAGCACACATTTTTATTTCTCCATAGTGCAGTTCTGTGCCTATGAGCAGGGTGACTCTAGATTATATATGATTTCAGCAATGAGTGCAATTAATAGCAACTGAATTCACTGATAGCTTTTTGGATTTGGATTTTTGGATACCTTTGGACATTTGTATCGTAATTTTTTCCAAATGGCATGCAGTGTTGCATTAGGCAAGCTCAGGCAATGCCACAGCCACAGGAAATTTTGTGTTGGGCTGCCAACCCCACATCTGATGGGGGAGGAGTAACAGACATGTAGGTGTGGTTTAATAGAAGCTAGTAATCATAGTAGTCATAAATACTTGTGATTCAAAGCCATAATCCAGACATTTTTGTTCATGTTGTGACAGTTGCAGGATTGGCTTAATCCTGTCTTTTGTTTGTTTGTTTTTTTCCCAGCAATGAAGGGTGGAGCTGTGATTGTGGCAAAGATGCAATACTCCAGCGGAGGCGGAGCTTAGAAGGTCTCTCTATCTCTCTCTCTTCCAGATTTTGGCAACGTGCAGTTTATAAAGTGTTTGTTTTGATCCTCAAAGGCACATTTGATCTTATTTACTAATTATCTTTTTAACTCTTTGCTGGAGGAATTTTATCTCTACTGTTCAGGTACAGCACGGACCATTGTTACAACACAGACTTTTATATGGTTTGTTAGATAATTTTCTTCCGGTTGCGGAATGTGATAACATGCTGTTACAGAGAGAATGCAATGAGCAAACATTAAGTTTGGTCTGAGAAAAAAAACTGAAAGAGATTTACATGTAAGTGTAGACTATACTACTGTAACAGTTATAATTCTCAGTGTTTGCATATTGATGGGCAAACACTTACTCCTATTTTATAGTTGTTCTGTACAAACAGTATTTATGCCACACATCTGACTCTTTTTTGCTTTGCTGGTACAGCTGCAGCATGTAGCTCATCAACTTCTCTCAGTCATCCTCTAACCCTTCATCAGTGTTTGTTTTCTGACTTCTAAACAGCTTCAGGCAGATTTCGGGTGGACCACGTTCACAACCTAGTGCAAGAAAATCAGCATTCTCTGCCACATAAAAAAAAATACTGGGTCTTCAGTGGTCCAGCAGTCTCAAAGTGAATAAAATGTGTATACATATATATATCTAGAGGAGTACAAGGATGTCCAGGACAATGCCAGTCATGTCAGAAAAGGCCATTGTTCTTGTACTTTTTAATCCACTCTTCATGCCCCAGCAGAACACAACAATGACATTCCAGTATTCCCACATTCCTGCATATAGGGTGTTTGATGCAACACTCGACGCACTAGAATGACCAAAAAAAATGTAGAAAAACTGGTGAAGTGCTAAAATGAGCCGACACAAACTCTAGCTGAATTGTGCACCCAGTCCATGGAGGAGTGGGCAACCGTGGAGAGTAACTCAAGAGACTGTGTATTCCTTACCTGATAGTTCTTAAGGCAATAGGCAGTTGGTAGCCTAGTGGTTAAGGCATTTGCCTGAGAAAGTCCGGGTTCGATTTCCAAGACCGCTAGGCACAGCTGAGGTACCCTGAGCAAGGTACCGTCCCCACACACTGCTCCCCGGGCGCTGTGTTCATAGCTGCCCCCTGCTTCACTTGGTGAATGGGTTAAATGCAGAGGAAGTATTTTGTGCTGTTCACACTGCGTGCTGTGGTGTGTTCACGTATGACCGATTTGTCACTTTCACCTTTCATGTAATCAAGTCTTAGAAAGAAGTGCAGGTTAAATATGGGTTTTAAGTACTGTCAAAGAGGTCAAATGGGTTTTCAGAATACAATAACATGCACAGGTGTCTTACATGGGAATGAGTCTTCAGCAAACATATTGAAAGCCTATTGTTCACATTCACTGCACAGTTACTTGCTTGCTTTATAGTTATTCCCACAAATAATCATTACATGAAAATGTTATGAATGAGTTGCCTATAGATTCAGACACTGTTTTATTATAGTATTTTTTAGTCAAACCCCCTTCATACTGGAATGAGCATGCAGCATGTTGGAAGGCAAAATAATACCTGTTTTTCCATTGTGCACAGAATACAAATACTTTCACTGCTCATTTAGTATTAAAAAATGTAAATGCTTTGTTAGAGACATCACAACCTTGGTTTTCAACACCACCGCTGTAAAGAAATCTTACTCTCTAACATCTCTGTAACGAGCTATACAGTAATCAGCTCTAAATTATATTGTTTATATCAGGCAGAAATGAAAAAAAAAACAGTAGGGTAGGCATATTTATTTACAAATGTACAATTTATACTTGAATCATTTCATGGTGTGAGAAAATAAAATGACTCCCTTTCAATTCTTCTCTAGATCTGCCACATAATGCTGAATAAATGTGCAACATTCTCACTCCCCTTTATCGTCTCTCCCTCCCTTTAGCTTTAAAACCTGCCGCTCTTTACCTTTAGAGCCAGGCTGCCTGTGATTGGCCGGTGAGAATGGGGGCGTGCTGGTGTTACATAATCCGCAGAGGAAGGACGTAAGCTTAGAGAGCTCTTAACTGCACAGCCCGGGCAGGACCAGGCCTGACACTCTCTTAAAGCAGCTGCTGGATCCACACGAAGACAGAGCAAGAGCAGGACTCACTCTGACACTGCATGTGTGTGTAAACGCAGTGACTTCATCAGTGTGTCACACTCCCCCTTCTCCTGTACTGTCTGTCTCTATCAGGACAGCCGTTTCTCCCTTATTCGTTTGTTTACATCCTGAGCAGCAACTCTTATCTGCTGATTGTAGCCTGCAGAATTCAGGTGAGTATTCTCAACATGCGTGTGTGTGTGTGTGTGTAAACTAATGTTTTAGGATCAGTTGAGAGGATGAAGGCAGCTAGATTTAAGTGACAGTGTGGGAGGCTTGGATATTGGTACATGTGGTTCTGCATGGAATGCCCCCCTACTACTTACTTTGTTTTGCTGTGTGACTGTGTTTATTTTGTTCTTGCAGCTGTGCATCATATGTGTTTGTGTGTGGAGTATGCTATTGATAGCTTAAATGTGCACTCACTGACTCTTTATTTGCTTGTTTGAATCTAAAATACCACGTGTATATGTGCGCGCGCACGCGCGCATGCGCGTGTGTACGTGTGTGTGTGTGTGTGTGTGTGTGTGTTTGTGTTTGTGTGGTGTATCTACTTTTGAGCACTTGAAGGACCTTTGATCCAGCGTTGTTTGGCACATGCTGATCTTGTGCAGTTGTTGACGGGTTGCCATTCTACATGTGCAGTTAGAACACAAAGACCTGAACACAAACAGCAAAAATGTTACGTTCAGCAAATTCTACATTATTGTTGTGTTTAAGCTGAAGCGGATGTGCACTTATAAAAAAAGTAATAAAACATAAAATAAATAAGTACCTCTACAGACCAAGAACACACTTCTGCACATTTTAAGATATTTACTGTTTACCAATAACAGTGGCACCCAAACTTGCAACCTACCATACATGCATTGTGTGTATAAGCTATGCACTTAGTTAAATGGGTGAAGTTCCATGTGATTTAGCCTAAACAGCATTATGTTGCATGGTCCCTTTTATAGGTGAAATGTGATAGATGCTCTATACCCTCCTTGCTTGAACTTTGCACTCTCCTTCCTTTAATAAGAACTGCAACCATAGCCCAGGGTGTAATACTGACCCTAAGCTAGTCATTCGAGCTTTTTGTGGATAAGCTTTACTATGCAATGGTTTGTTAATATGTGTGTAATAATTTACACATTTCACATTGCATTTTGCTATACAATAAAAGATAAGTAGTGTCTGAAAATGTTTAATAGATTATTGTTTCCATTTTCAGCTTCCAAAAAGTTCAGTATTTAGAATGAAAGCTGTGCTTTATTGTGTCCTGATGTAACGCTGTAGCCATAAGCTAGCTCTAGTGGTAAACTGTGACTTTAAATGTTAGACCTTCCGTTTAGGTCATAAATATCAAGACATCTTCAAACAACACCAGCAAAACTCACTTCTATAATAATGCTAATATTTACTAGTGATTCTGTTGTTAGCATGTTAGCATTAAGCCAATGGCTTTGCTGTTAGTTTTGGCCATTCCAGCCATTACCATCCAAAGCTTGTAAAATACATATTGGCACATTCTCTCTTGTGTGTAGTATTTACTTAGAGATTTTATCAATAAAGAGTCCTGGCAAAGAGCTGCAGCTGTTTACCATCTGATACACTGTCTAGGCTGCCGCTTCATATTCAGTCTGACGTATCTACGACTTCCAGAAGGCCTTAAGTGGTGTTACCATGACAAAATTAGTCCCACCTGTTGTAAACCAAAACCTCATTTGTTGATTCCTCTGTTACTTCTTAAATCAGATGGTCGATAATCTGACACATTAGAACATAGTAGTGTTGCTTCATTATATCTACCTAGATAGAGGAACAACTTAATGAAAGTTAGAGTAGTTATGTGATTTTAAACAAAAGCATGAATGCTAATGAATAAAAATAAAAAGTAAAAAATTGACATTTTGGCCCCTGCAGGTTCCTCTCTAATTACGCTCAAGCTGACCCAAAAAGCACAAGGTAGTATGCTAATTTCACTACAATATGATTCACTGCAATGCAATTCAGAAGCTGTGAACTCAGGTATTACTGCATAAAGGAGCACCAGACAGCCTGTGCAAAGATTAGACTTAAGATAAGAAACTTTTATTTGTGGGAAATTTGTCAACCATGAAGTGTTGGATTCACGTAATTCTCTATTGCACCACTGAACATTGCACAACATTTTTAAACAGTGTGGTTTAAATTTGTTGCCTCCAGTTTCCTATTCATGTTAGTCTGGGAGGGCAAAAGCTGCACATTCTGTCTCCGTGTGAAGTCTGCTGCACCATGTTTCCAGCACTGAGTCAGATAGTATAACAATGAGACTTTTGTGTGGCCCAGCACACACACAAAGGCCACAGATGGTGAACAGCATTACAGTGCTCTTTTAACTTTAAACAATGTTACAGACAAATGTACAGGTTTTATTTGAAATAAAGGCCTATTGCTGCTTAACTCAGTCAGTTTAACAGCAGAGTACGTTTTCAGTTTGTTCGAAACCAGCACAACCATTAGTAACAGATCAGTAAGCTAAGTGGTCCAAGCACTTTAGAAAGCTGAGGTCGTTTTGCAGCATAGGTTAGAACTGCTAATATGGTGTGTTGGATGGTTTTCAACTGTAAATAACACTCTCAACCCAAAATACACTCTGTCCACAGCTATTCCAGCTGTCCATGTTGACTTTTTATAAGGCTAAAATCATACCAACTGCTTGGATGAGTCCTACCTCCTCTAATGGAGCAGTGTTTGCCTCTGGTGAGGACATAGAAACATGCCATGCAGTACTGTTTCCGAGGAATGGACAAACAGTGTCCATTGGACAAACAGGAGCAGCAAGTCAAATGGAAAGAGGGAGCACAGAGTGCAGACGAGCGGCAGCACGATAACCACAGTGTGAATTGCTTTCGCTGGGGGGAAAAAAAAAATGCAAACTATGGTGTTGAGAGGTGTTTTTAGTTTGGAATTTATGGAGCTGGAACTTGTGGGATAAAGAGTGGGAGGAGGATTTTGGATGTTAAAGGGTAGTTATTTTCTCTCCTGACTTGGAAAGCCCAATTGCTGCTGTTCACAGATCCACTGCAGTGACCTGCAGGAAGAGAGGGTCGATTGGATCTGCATTTTTGTCTCATTCCCCATACACCTGCCCTGCTTTAACCTTAGAATGGGGAGTCCAACGCAGAGTGTTGGGATATCTTTGCAAATGCATTGTTAATAGAGGTGGTTGTGACTGATTTCTAGTTATAAAAGTTACTCAGACATTTAGGCCGAAGGTCTTTATAAGTAATTTATATAAATAAATAGACAACTTAATTGTGAAAAGATTAATCTTTAGATAAATAGTAATCTGTAGATTGCTGTAACTATTAACAGATTGTTTACTTCAGACTACTCCATAGGATCCACTTACTTATTCAGCACTTCAGATCATTTCACCTGGTCCTGGCATTACTGACATGCTAGACTGGTTTTGTTGGCACAGATTAAGCCAAGATTTCCATTGTTAGTGGGATTGTGTGTCTTTTGAAAATCCTTTTCAGTCTAGAACTGGAACACCTGCCCTCTGTGACCAGAGCATATTGCTGCATGTTCCTGAGCCTTTATTTCTTCATTATGGAGTTACTAAGGTCACATATCCTTTCGTAAAAGACCTGGTGTTTTCACAATCGCCCTTTAATCAGGAGGTTCAAAGTTCCGTTTGAAAACAACAGACCTAGTAACTCAGTGACCCCTATTTTCTGCTCTCATATATTTATGATCTTCCACTCACAACAGTGCAAGATTGCTCTTTTACCTATGCCCTAAAGAGAGCAGAGATGGGTGCTGACTTGTGAAGCCTGTCATTAACTAGCAGGGGATAGTTTGAACTGTGTGTGTTCTGTATGTACGTATGTGTGTGTGTGTGTGTGTGTTCTGTACCCTGTGTGGGAGTTAATATGCCTCATCTTATATCCAGAAAAAGCGTTCAGGTGTAATTAGAATTAGACAGAGAAATTCCAGTCTGTATTTTTTGCTGATATTTTGACAGTAATTTCAGTTTGTTCCCACATTACCAGCACACATGACCTGTACAAGCTCAGGATGATCTCACCCTTCTTACAAACAGCGAAATCACCTGACTGCTATACGGCAACCAGTCCTCACAAACAGCTCGTTTCACCCTGACACATATTTCAAAGCATTAGCCTGGATTATTTCATTACTCTGTTTAGGCCTTCCTATTACATAACTGTTGTGTGGACTGATTGTGTTGGAATTCAGATACTGAGAAGATTTAAGTGTGATTGTTGGCTAAAAAGAATTGTCTCTGTATTGATGATAATATTGTCAATCGCAACACTATCTCACTAATGACTGAGATGACTATTGACTATTCTAACCTCGGCTCAGATAAGCAGAGATATCAGCGAGAAACACACATCACTCTGACGTCACTCCTATACTGAGTATACACAATATTGCGTAAAAACCTGACAGAGGTATGTGGGACAAATCAATTGTAACAATGAAAGTGTGCCTGTGCTTGCATTTACGCAGACAGAACTGCACGTAAGCTCAGGTTTTTGGTCTTTCTGACAAAGAAATGTTCGCAAATCAAACTGTAAAGTCAGTCGTTCTGTATTGAAGTGTAATAACATGGCTGGGGGCTAGGCCATGGGCTGAAAATGCGTTATATAAATTTTATTTCTCACAGATCATATCGGACTTTAAAGGCTCATCAGGTATGAATAGAAATGTTTAAATGTGTTCGTACTATCAATTTTGCTATCTTGTATTCTTAAGGTACAGCTTAGCTAGTATCTTAATGCCCCCAGAGCAAAGTGAAGGGTCATGAATTAATACACAAATTCAGTGTTCTATACTCCGTATTGCTCTCAAGCATTTGGATGCTCTGACAAACACTAATTTGTTTAAGCACCGTTAGTTACGAGGGGAAATTACATAATGCCAGGCCCCTGTTACAGTATAATTGGGCCAATTTTGAGGTCAATTTGCCCCCCCTGATGATTGCTAATTGTCTTCTGATCTTAGGGAGAACTTAATCATAGTCTCAAATGATTCTGTTGTGTATGGCCTCCATCATCCAGTTTTTACTTCTCCGATCTCCTCGCAGCTAAATTAAGTGTGAATTGGTCTGCAAAGAAGGAAAATAAACCTTTTAAGTGGCGGAAACAGCATGTCTAATTTTTCCACGTAGCTTTTCTGTGCATAAACATGCACCACCAGCAGTGCAGCCGGCTTGCTATCATCCATCGTGTGTTTAGATCTAAAATTTGCTAAAAACTTCTATGAGGTTGTGAGAATTGGAACCAAACGCATAATTTTATGCTCCGATGGTCAGTTGACGCTAACATTGTCAATCAGTAATACTTGACATCATATAGTGTGCATGTTGTTCTACATTTCTGGGTGTGGGAGTAAAATGAAAAGCTCTTCTGATTCCAAAACAGAGCCATAACATAGCTACTGAATTAGTTATCATTTATTAGTAATATGTTCAGTAAAGCTGTCTCTTGTTGAGTACAGTCAATCAGAAACATACACTTTCTTCGCCTTTTGTGAATATGAATCCAACTAAACTACATTTCTTCATTACACATTTCATAGTGTAATACTATATATAATACGTGCATAAATTAAGTAATAATCATGCTTTTGCAATGCTTCAAAATGTAACTTTTTAATATCTTATTTAATATATCCTGTGTATTACTGTAAGTAAAAATTTTACATGCAGTAAACTAGTTTACACATTTATTTGTTTATTTATTTATGCGACAGCACGCCATAATGTTTTCTCACTTCATTTTTCATCTGAATGTCAACGGATCCCTCGAATTTCATGGTCGTTAAGAAACTGAAATATGAATATTGCTACACTGCTGCAGTAGTGGTTAAGCAGCATTTTTGGCAGTAATTGGCTACAGATTAAATATTTTGTTCATGTATAACTTTATAAATGTAATAGATTTACTTCCATTAATGTGTATATATATAATCAAAATTTGTTTAACCAGTTAGCATAACCATGATACACATTTGATAAACATAAGATTCAGGCCACACTGTAATTAGGTGGATGTATCAATCACACCCATCAGATGCCAGTAGTGCAGTTCATTGCTAAGCTTTTTTGAGGACTGAACAGCCATGAACACTGATGAATAGTATTTATGTTTTATAGACAAGTGATCAAGAGGAGAGTGTACCATGTGGTACTTTCATCACTTTTTTAAGTGATAAATATTTAGTTTTATCTAGTTTTTTGTTATAGGATTCTTCCTGACTACAGATCTTCACATTGGTTGAACATAACATTGCTCCCAGAGTCGGCCTAATCAAACTAAGCCCTGCAACACATTCTGTGGGCCCCAGTGCAGTGGCCCTTTTTTGGCATGCAGCTTCAACCCTTACCCTTAAGGTGGCAGTAGAGTAATGTCCAGATAATTTGAATGACTTGGAGGCCATGTGTTGCAGTCCACTCCCTATTTCATTCAAAAATTTGGCAAATTCAATAATTTGCTCTTTTTGAAGTGTTGTTTTTTTTTTGCTGAAAGCTGAATTGTGTGTGTACATGTTTGTGCTTTGGATGATCACTTTTACCCCATTTAAATCCACGCTTGAGGCACAGGGCTGTGTCTTTCTGACAGGACACTGATGAAAATGTAACATTATCCAACATGCCTGTGCTCACGGCTGGCACCTCATTGGCTGAGCTTTGGTCTGAGAGGAGAGAAAGCCAGCAGGCTCAGACAGGTTTTAACATTTTCGCCATGTACGTGTGTGTGCGTGCCTGACCTTGTTATCGGTGCACTTAAAAACACAATGTTCATCTGGAGATACTTTAATAACTACTCAAAAGTCCAGTGGTGTGCAAATAAACCCAAAGACCCATGCCCTTCTGGGCTGCCTTTATGCGTTCCGCTAATGGAGGTGTTAAGGGTGTATGTGCCTTTGTGCTAAAATTCACAGGAAGGGCTGGTCAAAGTCCACTTTATTGTTATGTATGTTGTACCTTGTCTAGCAGATGCGGAAACAAAAAGATCTGGTTGATCTAAGTGGACTTTTCTGAATGGTATAATGAATGTCCAACAACCAAAATGTAATATGAGAAAGAAAGGTGTAAAGTTTCAAACACTTATTTAAATTCAAACTTTTCTGTTTAAACTAAGTACCTGCATGTGATGAAAAGATTAGATTAAAAACAAATAAAATTATGAATGTTTATTGAATTTAAGGGTATTGTTAGTCATAAATACAAACTCTGACATAAGACAATACAGGCTAAAGACAATGTACATTTTCAATAATAGGCAGCAGTAGATTATAATATCAGTTGTTATTTCAGATTCTGTATGAGAAAACTCTTTATACACAGATATTGTTTTTCCAAGATTTTGAGTTCTTGCCACATCCTCGTATACTTGTTTTGCTTGTTAGGGTGTGGTAAGTTGCAGCCACTTTGAGACACAGTTTAAATAGTTAACACATGCAAAGAAATAATAGTAAATAGATGTTTATATATGAGTTATTACTGCAGATTACTGTGCAAATCTGAAAACAAACTACATTTCCTCAGTTCTTTCTGTAATTGCATACTGCTATGTGTAATACATAAATTAAATTATAATTTACAACTCTTTAAATTAGTTTATTTTATTTAGTATATTTTATCTATTTTACTGTAAAGAACAGTTTTAAATGCAGTGGACCACTTTGAGTTTGCTATTTTTTGCAATACTGCCCCAAACCACAGGGTGGTAGCAATGTCACACATACCGAACTGCTTTGAGGGCAGTGAGGTATTTTGGTGTGGATTGTCTGAACCATGTGGAGGGAAATGGGAGAATATGAGAACACTTAACTGTTGTCATAAAACTTCAGAGGGTCATTGGTTCAGTCCTGAGAGTTTATATAAGTAATGTTGTCTAGGCCTGGCTCATATATTTTGAAAAGAGCCGTTATCTCACATCATTTGGTTTTATTTTTCGTTTAGTATTCCTCTTTCCATCTTATTGAAGGATGTTTTTGAGGTGGACAGTTTGTTTATGCCTGGTTCTTCATTCATTCTCTCTCTCTCTCTCTCTCACTCTCGCTCTCTCTCTCACACTCTCTCTCTCTCTCAGGATGCTGGTGTATTTTGGAGGGGTGAAGAAGGGTCTTGGCCTGCTGGCTCTGCGGAGGGCATACCTGTTCTCTCGCTCTGCCCATACCTCGCCTCAGACCCTTGAGTATCGGCCAATCAGAAAGGTCATGGTGGCCAACAGAGGTAAGACCACTGGTCACATCCATAATATGTTGGCCTAACATATTATGGATGTGACCATATTGCGTTTGGATCTAAAAGGGATTTAAAGGGATAGATCACAGTTTCCCCGTTATATGTCAGGACAGGTTTGGTGTCATCCCACACTTGCTCTGAGCCATGAGTTAAGTAATACCAGTTACTGTGTTTCTGATGCTGCATTTTCATACAAATGTAAGTACAAACCGGATTCCAAAAAAGTTGGGACACTAAACAAATTGTGAATAAAAACTGAATGCAATGATGTGGAGATGG